>JAJIYU010014863.1:0-12988 GCA_030144865.1 Tinospora cordifolia
ACAATTAATCCCAGAAATTATTTCTCTCAAGAAATTTCATTTTCCTCTTAATTTCACATATTTTCCCATTTTTCTCACTTCTCCAATAAATAATATAAATTTGAGAAAAATAGATGTAAATCGTTGTATTTCCATTAAACATTCTAGAAAAATGCATATATCGTATTTGAAAATTTGCACACCAAAACATGGGTCGTCACAGATCTGATGAACAGAATCTTCAAACAATATTTGGATCAATTCATTGTAGTATTTGTAGATGACATCTTGATCTACTCCAGGTCAAAGGCTAAGTATGTAGAACATCTGAAAATTATTCTAGAGAAGCTGAGAAGAAACAAGCTCTATGCAAAGTTTAGCAAGTATGAGTTCTGGATGAAGAAGGTCAAGTTCCTTGCCTATGTCATCTCAACTAAAGGAATATATGTAGACCCAGAGAAAGTAAAAGTGGTATCTAATTGGAAGCAGCATAACAAAAATCAGGAGCTTCTTAAGTTTGGCAGGATACTACTGCAGGTTCATCCAAGATTTTTCGAAGTTGGTTGGACCAATGACCAAGTTAACCATGAAGGGAGAGATATTTGTTTGGGATGATAAGTATGAACGTGCATTTCAAGAACTAAAGAAGAGGTTAACTTCAATACCCATCTTAGTCACACCTACCCATGGTGTGAGGTATGTAATGTACACGAATGCTTAACAGAATGGATTGGGCGTTGTACTAATGCAAGATGGGAAGGTAATAGCTTATGCTTCACGTCAGTTGAAGATCTATGAACAGAACTACCCCACTCATAATCTAAAATTAGTGGCAATCATTTTTTTACTAAAAATTTGGAGGCCTTATCTCTATGATAAGAGTTTTGATTTATTCTCAAATCATAAGAGCCTGAAGTATACTTACACTCAGAAGGAATTGAACCTTCGGCAGTGAAGGTAGAATGAATTTCTGAAAGATTATGATTTTTAACTGCATTAGCATCCAAGGAAAGCTAATGTAATAGTCGATGCATTCAATAGGAAGTTCAATAAGAACAATGAAGAAAAGGGACAGATGTATCAGCTGATCAGTGACTATAACCTAGGTATAACATCAGACAAGAAATAAGTATATTTGTATGTTATAACTTGCCAACCAGATCTCTTACATCAAATAAGAGATGAACAAAAAGGGGATAAATGGATCATAGAATTGATGGAAGGTGTCAAACAAGGCAAGCATACTAATTTCAGAATTGATGCAGAAGGTAATCTTAGACTTGGAGATAGAATCTGTGTACCTGAGAGTGAACAGAGTAAAAGAGTCATTCTGGACGAGGCACATTAAGTCAAGTACACTATGCACCCAGGAGGTGACAAGATGTATCAGAATCTCAGGAAAGTGTACCGGTGGACAGACATGAAGACGCTATAGCTAAGTATGTTTCTAAGTGCTTGACCTGCCAACAAGTGAAGGCGAAACATAAAAGACCCTCAGGGATGTTGCAACCACTTCCAACTCCTATGTGAAAGTGGGATAACATCACTATGGATTTCGTCAATGGTTTACCCAGGAACCAGAGGGCAAAAGGCACAGTATGGGTGATTGTAGATCGGCTCACTAAGGTAGCTCATTTCCTACCCATCCAATCTATAGATACAATTGAAAAACTGAGAGAACTATACGTCAAGGAAATAGTAAGGCTACATGGTATACCCAAAACCATAGTGTCAAACAGAGATTGCAGATTCACATCTCAGTTCTGGCAGAGCCTACAGAAATAGTTAGGTAGTAGACTCTGTAATACCTTGAAAATTTGTACGAAATTTGATGAATGAAATTAAATAAAACAATTTGACTTTGAAAAATTTATAACATTTTTAGATATAGATTGTGTATATAATAAAGAATAAAATAAATAAAATTAATTGAGAAATTTTGATATCTAAAAATTAATAATATAAAGAAATAAAAATATATATACACAGGTATGTGTTAAATATATAATATTAAATGAGTATAAATATATATTTAGTATGTGTATAAATATGCAAGTATATATATATTATTATATAATATATGGTTATAATATATTATGTGCAAAAAACTTATATGAGTATATATATATATATATATCATAATATGTATATAATAGAATGTAAAAAAAAATATTTGGGTGTATGTATATAAAAGAAAACAAATAAAAAAAATTAAAAATTAAAAATTAATTATTTCGTTGATTTCGGTGAATTCATATGATACGAATTTGTCAAAAACGACGAATCCATTAAAAAAAAAATTTTGAAACGCACATGGGTTGAAGCCCATGCATGAAATGAAATCACGCACGGCCCATGTGCGTGTTGAAAAAAAAGAAAAAAATGAAAACAAAAAAGAAAACGAAACAGAACAAAAAAAAACAAAAAAATTCAATTGAAAATAAAAAAATTACAAAAAAAAATCCCCAGAAACCCTAAAATACATGGTTTTCGTTTGAAGCCACCAATACCTAATAAAAATAGAAGTTTTCCATAAGAAAAATGCTCAAAAATTACAAGTCTCACCCCCAAAAACCCTATGTAAACCCTTCTCCCCCTTCATACTTTCATCCCAGCAAGAACTGAATATAGTTCATTCTTGCTCTCTTTGTCTCTCTCTTGGCACCTAATATTTTATTTTCTTTCTTGAGCTATTCTAAACAGTTGGCGGAGTAGTAACAAATGAGTGTTGCACAAATCTAGTGCAGGCAAGGAAAAAATATCTGCAAGATCTAAAAAATGGTCAAAAGGAAGCGATCTCGAAGTGAAATGATTCCCTCTTTTTACTTTATTATTTTGATTCAAATAATGCTTGCTTGACTATTTTATTTTGATCTTATATACATGTCATATAGAATATGCATTCTTAGGTTTATAATGATGCATGATTTATGATGTAATGTTACCATGTGTGTATGTTTAAATTCTGTTGAATTATTTAAATGTCTTATTAATACATTTAATATAATATTAAATAAAGATACTAACCACGTACCAGCACTAGGATAAATGTTCTTCGTGAGCATTTCAATCAAGGGTGTGAGGTAATAGAAGGTTCGAAGTTGATCCTACCTCAACTCTGTGGGTCTGAGTTTAGTTTAATAGTTATTTTCCTCGAGATTAAAAATGTTGGGGGGTATCCTTTCAATCTTTAATGTCAACCGAAATAATAAATTGTTTGAATCATTTAATTTCTTATAAGTGTCTGTTATATATGTTTTATTTTGTCGAAATAATGAATTAAATATTTAAGATGATCTACTAGACTTTTAGCTTAACCCTTATTTTTAATATTTGTGGAATTTAAATATTCAAGGTTGCATGGGAGTCATTTAATATGTAAGAATTTTATTTTAATTCATTGTAAGGCATGTGGGCTCAAATCTATTTATTTATTTTATTTCAATGTAATAAAGGTTAAATTATTACTCTTGGATTTGTTTCATTAAATGATAAAGGATTTATTTTATTCTATGGCATCATAAATTTTTATGAATTATTTTGTACATAAATTAATATGCACAGGATATCTTATGAATGCGAGATTTAAAAAGGAAAAAAAGGCTAACATAACACAGGCCTGTGTCCTAAGTGGCCCAAAAATATTGAAAAAAGATACTGTCAGATGACGTGGGCCTGGGCATGGGAGTCAGGGTATTACGAACTCACCATAACCATTGCCTTCCACCTTCAAAAGGATGGGCAGTCTGAGAGAGTGATATAGATACTAGAAGATATGTTGAGAGCGCGTCTTTGACTTCAAAGGTAATTGAAGCAAATACTTGCACATAGTAGAATTTGCTTACAATAACAGTTACCAAGCGAGTATCAAAGTGGCTCCATATGAACCTCTCTATGGCAGACCCTATATATATCTATCTTGCTGGCAGACTTTGAGGATCATGTACTCACAGGACAAGACCTAGTACAAGAGATGAATGAACAGGTGAAACAAATCCAAAAGAAGCTGACCACAGATCAAAACAGACAAAAAAACTATGCAGATAAGAGGAGAAGGCCTCTAAAGTTCCAAGAAGATAATAGAGTATTCCTGAGAATCAGCCTTTAGAAGGGGATTAAACGTTTTGGGATCAAAAGGAAACTATTACCAAGGTTCATCGATTTGTTTGAGTGTGCCTACAAGCTAGATCCATAGAATAGAATGTCCTCGATCCACAATGTGTTCGATGTATTGATGTTGCAAAAGTATGAGCCAGACTCCTCTCAAATTGTACATTGGGAGGAAGTCAATCTCTAAGACAATGCCACTTACGAAGAACCAACCATCAAAATACTAGATCATAAAGTGCAAAGTCTCAAAACCAAGGACATCCCTCTAGTCAAGGTTCCATGGAGACACCATGATCTAGAAGAAGCTATCTAGGAGTTAGATAACGAAATGCAGAAGAAGTACGTGGATCTATTCACTAGGAGTAGCTGACTTGAAGGCATTATACAGATATGTGATCACTCTTTAATTTCAAGGACGAAATTCTTTTAAGCGGCACAGTATTGTAATACCCTAAAGAATAGAATTGCCAACCAAAAAAAAAACAAGAGAGAGACGCATGACCGCAATCCTGCATCATAATTTCATAAAAAATAGCTCCACACGAGGATTGCAGTCCTGCGACAAACAATTCGTAAATTTTGGCAATGACATGGTACCGCGATTCTGGTACGCAGTCCTATGCATAGGAACAGTGATACAACCACAATCTTGGGACCAACGACCGTTGTACCGTGATTAAAACTTAGAAATGGAAGGTATGTTTAGGGAACCCTAACCGTCGTCTATATATATAGCCTTCTTTCGCGGAGGAAACACTAACCTTCGTCTTAAACCCTGCAGCCGCACACTATTTCTCCCTTAAACCGATTCCAAGCGACTTAAGTAACATCCCTTCTCATTCCACATGCATTCCAAATCTGAAACTACACAATTTGACCCTCTCTTGATGACCCCATGAGCACTATTATGAAATTAACAACACAAGACTACGTAGGGTTGGACTACTACACTTTCCTAACATGTACAAACGAGGTAACACATTAGTTCCATTTGGAATAAATATCATTTGTTGTTACTGTATCATTGTTTGACTTGTGAACGTTTCTCTTCACTTAATAGTGCATAAAAAGTGTTGAAAGCATTCTTCCAAGGTGAGCGAGGAGAGCAACAAGAGAGTATAAGGTATAATGTTTTGTTGATCATATATTAGAGTTCAACATATAGTAGTATCATGCACAAGTGAAACCAGAAATGCATGAACAAAGCGTGATACATGACTACCGCGGTATGAACCATGGTAACACGCTATAGCTTATCACACTACCACGGTAGTGCGATAAGCCTATTGCACTACCGCGGTAATGCGAGGGCTAGACTACTACACTTTCCTGACATGTACAAACAAGGTAACGCATTAGTTCCATTCGGAATCAATATCATTTGTTGTTACTGTATCATTGTTTGATTGTGAACGTCTCTCTTCACTTAATAGTGCACAGAAAGTGTTGAAAGCATTCTTCCAAGGTGAGCAAGGAGAGCAACGAGAGAGTATAAGGTATAATGTTCTATTGATCATATATTAGAGTTCAACGTACAGTAGTATCATACACAAGTGAAACCAGAAACACATGAACAAAGCGTGATACATGACTACAGCAGTATGAACCACGATAGCACACTATAGCTTATCACACTACCTGGTAGTGCGATAAGCCTACTGCACTACCGCGGTAGTACGTCGTCCTCTCCTTGCAATACCTACACATTTTGGTTATCAAAAATACATTGTTGCCTGTTTGTTGTGGTTTTTTTCGCATGCCACAGGCCACCACGACTAAGAAATCATTGCATTGTGGTTTGAACACATTAATAATATTTGAAACTTGAATAATATTTGTGTTAAATCTTAAAGGTTGAAGATCCAAGGCTAACACAACTATAAGCTAGGGCCCAAGGGAACCAATTATACAGGTGGAGATGATTACCTTGCGCCCTTATCTTATTTGAGTTTTAAATGTTAAATATGATGCTTGTGTACCCTATGATGAATGCCTAGAAGCATGTTAGGTTGTATTTAGACATTGATTTCATATTATGATGTCCTCTATTGGTATAGCGATGTATAACATGATTCGTGTATCTATGTTCATTATCTACTTGCTTTCATAAGATGCGATATAAATAATTATATGTATTACAGTCATGAAATTATTATCAAATCTGAATTACTCGAAGGATATTACTTGTTATATACTTTACATGCTTAACGTGATGAGATGAATGGCTGAGTAATCTCAATTAAAGTTAAATTAAGACTTGAACCACGTACCAATGCAGTGGTCGAAGGGGGATCACTATGGGTGTTCTCGCCGATAGAATGATTGGTTAGTCCCTAATTTTCAATGATGGAACAATGGGCGTGACCCTAGTTCTTTGGTGATGTAACGATAGGTATGACCATATTTCCTAGGTTAGGTAATGGGTGTGCCTCTTGTCCCATTGGAATTTAACATATAGTGCATTGTTCTTATCTCCTTTGATGTAATAATGACGAGAAGACACCAAGGTTAAGTCTTCTGATCTAATTAACAACTGTCAAACAACTGAATGATTGAAATGTCTAATGTATGTTAAGTATTTACATGTTTGATATTATGACTTGAATAATACTATAGATGTATAGTGTATGATCCACTAGTCTCTCGAACTCACCCCACCTTTCTATTTTAGGTGACATTTGAGGCAGTGTTTGCTGACTAGCATATCTCGAACATTTTTCTAGCTAGTTTGCTAACCTCATGGTGGAGGTTGTTTTATGACATTTTTATTTCATTAGTTATTATCGACCAGACATGTGGTCCACTAGACTGATTTAAGTTGTTAATTACTTTTATGGTTTAGATTTCAACTATTCGGGCCATGTTATGGAGTTTCTTGGGAAGACTTTGCTTTACAATTTTTAAGTTTTAAGTATTGAAGTTAATGATTTATTTATCTCATTATCTCAGTATATTTTACGTGGGTCATTCCTTGGTACGTCCAAGAGTTCGCTAAGTGATTTGGATGAGTTTTAGTATGTCCAGATAGTGTTTAATAAAATTTGAATGCAAGAATAGTAATGTCATGATTCTCGATGGTCGACAAATGTAGTGTTTCAATGGTAGATTTAATGATTTATGGGCACACCTTTCCATGCATGACCCAATGTGACAGAAATGAAGGATCGAAAACTTGAGTATTACAATATTATTCATGTACTTTTAAGTCATTTTTATTTAATTAAAAATGACATTATCCTCTATAAATAATTAAAAATGAAAGTGATAGTGTTTGAAAAATAATATTTATGTACTTTAAAGTTATTTTTATTTAATGAAAAATAATAGTATCATCTTTAATTAATTAAAGATGATAGTGGTAGTGGTTGGAGAATATTATTTATGTACTTTAAAATTATTTTTATTTAATTAAACATGACACTATTAATTAAAAATAATAGTGCTGGTGGTTGAAAAATATTATTTATGTCATTTAAAGTCATTTTTAATTAATGACGGTGGTTAAAAACTACTATCATCATTAAAGATAGAGTTTAATTAATTATTTTAATTAAATAAATAAAATAAAATAATTAAAATAATCAATTTTACTATTGACGACACTTTTTAAATATGTTAATTAATAAAAATAATCAACTGTACTATTCATGACATTATAAAATAATTAATTATTTAATGATTTGATTTTTATTATTTATGATTTATTTATTTATTTATTGTTGTTAGTATTATTATTATTATTATTATTATTATTATTATTATTATTATTATTATTATTATTATTAATGCTATTATTTTTCACATTTATTTATTTTTTATTTTTTATTTTTCTTTAAGTCTCTTTGGCGTCTTGAGCATTTCAACATGAAGCTTGTCGCCTAATTTGATAGTTTCACCTTTGAAATAGTTTTCGAAGTTTATCATATCTGTATCAACTGGTTGAGTAGTCCAGTTCCTGATAATGATCAACTTTTGTTGACAAAACTTATTTGACACTTAATTATAATCATCTTGGTCAATTATTAAATTAGAAATTTCTAGGTATTACAAAGTTTAATTCAGTTTATTATCAATTTTTCAAACTATAATTTGCAAGTTGAACTGAACGAATTAATTTTTTTAAACCTTAAATTGAATAAATTTTGTCGTTTAAACCAATGCAAGTATCACCCCTAATGCCAAAAACAAGTTTGAGAAAATTAAGTTAATTAATTATCAATTTGTCTCCAAACATAAGAAGCTTTTAGGCTATTGAACACATCGAGAACTTGTTACCGTGGTCTCAATCACCTTGACAATGTCAAGGTAACAAGAAGAATTACTTTCAAGGATATAGTTTTAACGACGTATACTTGTATAAGTCCTAAGAACACATGTAAGGCAACATGTGTATTATACAAGACATGGAAAGTGATTTTAAAATTTCTTTTATGGTTTGTGTTTTTAGCATGTTGTTAAAGCTATTTTACTATAATACATCGTACATGCTGTAAAATATTTAATAAATAACAACTTGTATAGCTTGCTCTTGAATAAATTAACATTAAAAACATACTGCGTGTGACATAAGCATGTATGCCATGAGTTGTGAGTGTACTAAGTGAAAACTTGTTATAAATTCTTAGTTAATATATATTTTAGACATATATTAACTAAGTGAAAACTTGTTTATATATATTTTAGATATATATATATATAAAGGTGCTTAAGGGTGTCTTATAAATCATGCACAACCTGAAGGGTGTATTGCAAAATGTTATATAGATGAAAAATGCATGTGATATTGTTCTTTTTTTTTTTTTGTCAAATACATTACACTACACACACCATAACAACATGCTCCCACGGAGAGTTGAAAACTGCCCACTTAAATGGACATTTGATACCTTGACCACCACACTATGTGATATTGTTCAAGGCATATGAAACAAGCAACCGATGTTCAAATTCTAAATAACTACAGCAAAGAATTTGAAGACAATATCTTAGTTGAAAGGAAAACAATTTTTGAAGGAACGCATATTATGTGACAACCTTATTGTTTGTATCAATATATTTTGATCACATAAGTACAAAATTTAAAAGAAATACTTATTAGATGCGACTCTTGGAATAAAAATAGAAATTTTCAAAAAAAAAATATATTTGAGAAATTTGAAATTTAGGATTAACTAAGAATTTAGTAGAAAGTGAAGGACAAATGGACAAAAAAAAAAAAAAAGGACAAAAATCGACTGCAACCCACCAGGCAGCAGATCCAAACCACCCGCAGAGTTAAATTTTAAAAGCCCATGGCAATTCAACTATGGTAATGGAAATTTGAGCTCATCCACCAAGCAAGTCATGGCACCATTTGGTAGAATGGAAACATGATGGGGTTGCTCATATTGTCACTTGTCAAGATGTGTCCAGTACACGTCAAATGGCAAGTCACGTGGTATGCAAAACTCATGCTGAAGTTATTTATAAATAGGAGCTTCCCTTTCTTGTTTCAATCGTATGTTTTGAGCAATCTTAGTGATGCTCATGAGAAAAACCAAAGAGGGGGGATGTGCGAACTTGCAGTAGGAGTTGGAAGAAGAGAGTGAAAGGGAAAAAACAATGCTGAAAGTTCAATGAACAAATCATTGACAAAAGAGAATGTTCCAATGTAGGCTAGTTACTCAGACAACAAATGTTTAAAATCTAGAACTAATTCTTCTATAATTTGTGTTTATGATTTTGACGATGGTATAACAATTTTTTATGGAAATTTTGGATTCAAAATTCATTACTATTACATGGATTTGTAATTCGTAGAAAGAATGAGTCAAAAATACAAGGGAAAAGCACCGAAAATATGGCCCAAAACCATGTTTCCGTCATGATTTTGCACCATTGGGCTAAGAAAAAAAAAGTGTAATGTCATGTGAAAACTTGTGATTTTACACACTTCCAATCTTCAATATCAAATAAATACTGGCAAATGACCTTGAATATAAGAAAATAGCCTAATTTTGACTAGGGAAATGAAATAATAATAGTATAATACTCTTCGATATAATTATAATACTACTATTTTGAGTGATATTTTACAAAAATAACAACTGATTTTGTGAAAACACTGAGTCTAATATCACTGAGTATTTTCTTGTATTTTCTTTATATGTTCTGTATTAAAATTACGCTCAATTGCATTATGTTGTATAATGATTTGAAACTATTCTATCATAAATTATGCAGTGCATGGATATGGACATAGCTCTGAATTTATAAGGTTGGATTGAATCTATTGGCTAATGTCTCAGACTTCCAAGATGTTCTAAATATGTTCAACATGGCTATGGACAAAGCTCTGAATTTAGGAGGTGTGTCCTATACTTTCAAGATGTCCTCAATTCATTGAGCATAGTTGGGTGTGATAGTAACATATATGGCAACACTGGATTGTACTCATGATGCATGATATGATTACATGATTTTCAATTTAGCCGTGGTATTATGATACTAATGCTGATGAACTTGTTTCTTGACGTTCTAGAATTTGCATGCATATATGTTTTAAGCATATATTGATATTGTAGGCTACTATTCATTGAGCCACATTAAACTACACTCACTACTCTCTTCTTTTTCCAAACCATCAGGGTTAAACAAGAAGGTCATTGTAGATGCCTAAGTTGCTTATGTTTTTTGACATATTTCTTTTGTATTTTTATTGTGCAGTAGGTTATATACGACCTACCCATTTTGTAACTAACATGTAAGCCAACTTATCTAATGTCCTTACTGCAACAGTTGTGATATTTCTAATTATTAAATGAAAGCTCTTAAGTCTACATATTTAGTATATGAAAAGGCTCATCTATAATTAAGAGAGTCAAAAGATAGGAATGACCCATCGAATTGTAGCGTCAACCATTAATGTTAGACAAGGGATGTCAACAATGTTGGTATCAAAGCCAAGTTTTACAAAAGGTCAGTGAGCTCAAAGCCTAAAATATTTCATAGAACTAAAATTTTGGCCGAACTAAAAGAGCTTGAAAATAGGAATTCAAAAGTCTCCAAATAAAAGCTTATATAAACTTATTTTTGGGTGTATTGCATATTATATGATAGATATAAAACTCTAAGAAATGAGTTGCTTAAAATTTTGGGAGAATAATGATTGATTTAATATTGTAGACCAAAATGCCATGTAGAAGAAGGTGACATGGTACCACTCAGTTGGTGCCAAAGCCTATAACAACGCAAAGGCTTAAACAAATGCTTGAGGCAGAGAGCGACTTCCTCCAAACCTAAAATGAGGTCCTCCAAGGTCAAAATGTTGTATTAACAAAACGGGTGGACCACATAAAGAAAGATATGAGGCTGCAATCAATTCCAATTCCACTAGTTGACCAACTACCCCCAATATTAATAAAGTCAGTTCAAGAAGAAGTGCTTGAAACCCCAACTACTAAACCTCCTGCACACTCTACCAAATTATGGAAGAATTTTGTTAAGTTTAAAACCTAAAGAGTTTTGAGGAGGATTCAATCTACAAGCAATTGAAGAATAGTCAATCAACATGGTAAAGAATACTAAGACTCTCCAATTAGAAGAAGAAATGCAAGTAGGCATTCAAAGTTTGTGGAAACCTAAAAGGTGACACGAAGGGATGGTAAAGGGTCATGTCACTACATGGTCTTGATTTTGCAACTTATTTGCAGAAATCTATTTACCTGCCAACAAGATAACATGTTAGTTAAGGAATATGCTTTGAACTTCATCTAATTGAAGGCATATGCTCCTAACTTAGTTACAGATAAGGAGGCTAACTTTTTCTTTGGTGGATCGCACTTAGCGATATGTCAAATATTATCAATAATATGCATCCGAAGTTTTAAATCCATCTTATCAAAAGAGCAATATAGACTAGCACAACAGAGAGACTGACCCACTATTCAAATTACATTGGACACTCACGATCCATCTCACTAAAATTGGCATCATCAATTCCAAGGCCACGAGAAGAAATTTCAACAAAATTCCTCCAAGACCATACAGACAAGCAGCTACAACAAGTTCATTTGTAGCTGCACCATCTCAAAAATTTGTTAAGCCACCTCTATTGCCCAATAACTAAGGTGAAAGTCAAGGCAATACTAAGGGCAAAATGTTTAACCAAGGAAGGACTAAGGGCAAAGCATTTAACCAAGGAAGGAGGACCCCCGGATCTCAAGCAAGTTGTACAGATCTGAAGCAACCACTCATGTGTTAAGGTTGTGGACAACCGAGACACAGGAATTCAGAATGTTTGAATTCCAATGTAATAATTCCTAGTCTACTCACAAGAGTCAAGGTTGTTGTCGAACCTGACCCGAAAGCCACTGGAACCTTAGCCGAAGGTACAGTCTATATTAATGATTCACCTATCCATGCATTATTTGATATTGATTCCACTGTCTTTTATATCTTGTGACAACCCATGTTTTGGTGTACAAAATTTTTTAAGTCCGATATAAGTATTTTCAAAAATTTTTAAAATGAAATACATGAATTATCCTCAATTTTTTAAAATTTTATATTATTTATTGAAGAAAATGAGAATAATTGGGAAAAAATACAAATTTGAGGAGAAAATGTGTGAAATTATAAGGAAAATGTGTTTCCTCGAGGAAAATAATTTTTGGGATTGATTGTTGAATTTTGAAATTTTTTAAAAAAATTAATGAAATTTTTGGTAGAAAAATGTAATTTTTGGTGAATTATTTAATTTTTGAGAAAATAATTGTATAAATGATGAAAATGATGTATAATTGGAAGTCTTGATTAGAGATGGTAAAATAATGATTTTTAATTATTTTAGAAAAAAAATGCAAATTTTCGAGTATATATACATATATATGTATATGTGTGAGTGTAAGGAATTTTGGGG
>JAJIYU010014864.1:0-12993 GCA_030144865.1 Tinospora cordifolia
ACTTTTTGCACGTGTTTTTCAGCATTTTTCCTAGTTTTAATCATCTAAACTTATTTTATTTCCATACTATATCATATAATAGTCATTTAAAACATGTTTTCACACATTTTTTATATTTATTTCATAATTTTTAAAAATTCATTTCCGAGTTGTGTGCATTTAAAAACTCCGGGGTGTTACATTACAGATGGCTAGTTGTCTTATTACTTAAATGCATAAATTTTGAAAATGGCTACATCTCCAATACAAAGGTAGATTAACATCTATAAAAGTATCAAACTATCAATATAAAAGAATATACATCTTAAACAGTAAAGAAGTATACTTAATATATATTAAAATAAAAAAAGTGATATTCAATGTAAGGATTGATTTTTTTAAAAAAATTTCTTATTTTGTTGACTTAACTATGAACACGACAGTTTAAAAGTTAATGATCATGTTGACAATGTCTATCTTTTACTTATGTTACGTTAGTTTTGCGTCAAAAATTTATATTTATGTTAAAGATATATTTTTTAGTTTAATGTCTATTTAATCTTATGTGATATAGACATTCTTTCTAATCTATATTTATATTAGACATGTTCTTATTAGTGATTATTTTAAACTGGGCAATGTTATGTATATACATAGAATCATACATTTGAAATCATTAAATCATCATTAAAATGAATATAGATAACATTTTTTTTCATCTAATGGTATACATATACATAAGATCGTGTATTATAATATTTGATCTTTAAAATGAGGTTTATCATTTATGTGACATTTTTTTAAATAAAATAATAAATGTAAAAAATTTACACCTTAAACTGTTAGATAACTAAATCTGTTTAATTATTTTTAAATAGGTAAGACATACACATATATTTATATAATTTGTAATTATAATTTTATTTTATTTTTGGTGTTAAAATTTATTTATTTTTATCCAAGCAGTAGAATCCAAAATAAGAACTTTTTTTTTTTCCTTTTGTGTGTTTATACTAATTTTTTAAAAAAAATTTTTTGCTTAAAAAATAATTTAAAGACTTAACAATAGATTAGTCATCTAACAAAAAGTAAACAATTTTTTTTTTACCACGTTAGTGTTGGAAAATAAAATGGTCTCAATGAAGAAGATTTTAATTAATTAATTTATTTATTATACTGTTTTGAGTGAGGTATACTTATAGATACAGTAAAGACATACATATGATCCTTATTTGTTCATTAGTTATTAACTC
The DNA here is from genome assembly GCA_030144865.1 of Tinospora cordifolia. Taxonomy (NCBI): domain Eukaryota; kingdom Viridiplantae; phylum Streptophyta; class Magnoliopsida; order Ranunculales; family Menispermaceae; genus Tinospora; species Tinospora cordifolia. Next base: position 1,233 of record JAJIYU010014864.1, read on the forward strand.
TCTTTTTTTTTATCAAAGATTTTTAAAATATCATTGAGTTAGCTTTATGCATACTTCAAAATTAATATTGTTTGAGTTAGTGTAAGACTCAAATAGAAAACCTCTTCTTTTTAATATGCAGTAGTGTAGCTTAATAGCTCAAAAGAGTCATAATCTTGCTCTTATAGATTTAAATAATGTCTTTGCAAATTTAATCTGACGATACAATGAGTTGTGTCAACATTATAAGAATGCATAGGGTTGTTTGACACCTTGCATGAGATATGATTGAACTATATTGAAGTCTAATCTCATATTTAACTGTAAAAGATGACATAAAAATTTTAGTCCAGTCTAACTTCTTAAATCTTATCATTTTAGTGGGATTAACTAAGAAATTTTTTTTATTATTTTTTATTTTATTTTGCTCTTATTATTATTTTTTCTTTTTAATTTATTTTTAATTTTATATTTCTATCCAATCCAATCATATTCTATCCTGCACGCAAGAGTTATTCATTGTCTAATTAGTTAAGCACTCGTACGAATTCCAAAAAAATTTGGCCCAATATCTTGAATAACAGAAAAAATAAAAATAAAAAATTGTGGGCTCATTTGAGGAACTAGGAGCTACTAAATTCTTGCTAACTAACTGAGAAATGAACTCAAGTTAGAGGAAGAAAAAAAAAAAAAAAAACCTTCCAAAAATAAATCAAAATAAAATACATTAAAAACAATAAATTTAGCATAAAAATAAATTAACAACAAAGTTTAGCACCCAATATATGGGTCACATTAAAATTTGAATATACTTATAGAAATTCTGGTCTTTCTCTTCAATGGTGTGATTTCAAATTTTTATTTTTATTTTTTGACTAGAAGAAAGAAAAAATAATAATTGAACTTGCTTTTAGTATAAATATGATTTATATTAAAAATCTTTTTATTAAAGACACTTTGCACATTAAAAAAAAGTTATCAGTGTTTGAAATCATTTGGCCCAATAACTATAATTGTCGGATAAAGGTCCAACTATGTATATCAATCATGAGTAAATGGATTATTAACATACTCCCTCACCTGTATAATAACAAATGAACTTTTATAATAAGAAGGAATAAACAAGATAAACCAAATATGGTTCGAACATAAGAACTTTTAAGTCAACTTCGCTTTAATATCATGTTAAAATCTACTTAACCTAAAGGTTATGACCCTTATCTAACATATATAACTTTTAGGTCAAGTAACTTTTAATATGGTATCAGAGCAAATTTCATTTATTAGGTATCGTATTCAAAACTCATTACAAACATGTTTGCTTGTCCTTACTATAAATTAAGTCTATGTATCATCGTACACATAAGAGAATGTGTTAATAATTTACTTTTTTATGATTAGTATATATAGTTAGACCCTTAAAAAAATCACATAATAATTAAACTTGAACTCATTACTTTTATCACTTCACACTTAAAACTTGGGTATAATTTACACATCTTTTATAAATATAGTATTAAGAAAATAATTTTAATTATTTTAGATAATGAAGTCACAAAGCACATTCCATTTTCGTCTTTTATTTGCGGATTCTTTTGGTTTGATTATAATTGACAAAAAAAACAATTTTTTTCAAAATAAAAAATTGTAAGAAAAGAAGTCTATTTCATTGAAAACTCACAAAAAAGCAACAAACAGGATTCCCAGATAAAATAAACTTTTTTTAGGAGCATTTCTGGTTGCTCTGATTCCTTTACTTTCAGAAAAAAAAAAAAAAAAAAAAAAAAAAAAAAGATCTAAGCATTTAGGCAACATAACAAATAGAAAACAATAAAAGACAGTCTTGCTTTTATTTTATTTTTTGCATTTTTTGCTGATCAGATTTGGAAATACTAGAACTTACTGCCTGATAAGTTCCATGGCCTTGTGTCAATCAAGAATTGCTTTTCTTTCAATCATTCTAATGGTTTTAATAGGAGCAGAATCATTTAATTGGTTAGCCAATATTTTGGTACATTTGGACGGAAAGAAATTGAACTTTATGAATCAAACTATGACTGCATCACAGGTTACTGAATCCTGAGCAATCATTGCTACCCGTTGGGTGAGCACATCTAAGTTCAACACAAGACAAGCAGGCATCATCCTATCTGAGACAAGAGTTTTGGAATTTGCCCATCACTTTAACTTGTGAACTATGTAAGCCAAGATAGTTATGATTGCTTGGAGAGATTTCCTAGTTTTAAACAGTCATCTATATGGTAAGCATTGTATAAATCGGGCGTATATCAATCATGATGTATTTACATTACTAGCGCTAATCAATTTATCCAAATAAGTCAGTATCAAACTAAGGAAACCACTTGCTAGTGCAATTTATTGCAGCCATAAGTCTTGCCAAGTATAATATGGTAGGAACCTTCTCAACATGATGAATCACTGCAAAGTAGTCACATGCATTTATGAGAAATGAGGATTAAGTGCAGGAAATATTACATCAAGAATGCGACCTCACATCAAGTTATGTCCATCTCTAAGCTTAACTTTTTTCTTTTTCGCAATGAGAACATATACGGAAAAAAGATTAAAATCAAATGATTAATATTGAGTATATTTAACTATGAATGGGTTTCTCTCAATTTGTTTACGTTCGATTTGATGTAGTTTTATTTTAATTATAGAAAAGGTAACATATCATATCTTTTTATTTTGATTCAAATTGATTATGTATGTATATAAAGAGGTACACCCATATTGAAATGAGTACACAAAGTTTAATACATTAGGATGCATTAACAAATTTACCTGCCTAGACAACAATTTTGCATGTATTCCAAAATTTAAATTTGAAAACATAGAGTATGATATCATTTTCTTATTTATACGATTTGTAAAAATTGCATTTGATATTACACCAAAAGATTAGTTTCAAGATTTGGAAAACAATGAAAATTTCTTGGGTTAGTTTCAATTAAAATGAGAGATTATAAGATATTTATTTTTTTAGATATTGATTAAAAATAATTTTATGTTAAAATAACATAAATTTAAAATATTCAGTTATAAAATAAAATTTATATTATTAGGAGTAGATATTTATGTTCTTTCTTCCAAAATGTATATCATTGTTTTTTTTTATTATTATTTTTATGATTGAACTAACTAAAATTAAGATGAGATGACCTTGTATAAATAGATAAAGCACAATGTATCCATCACAATATTTATTTCTAGAGAAGTTTTTTCAAAGACCATAAATATGACATAAGCCCTAAGGTGTCATTTGGTTTGTGATTCGAATACAATTTTTTATGTTTTAAAATTTGAAAGCGTTAAAGAATTTATAAAGTTTAAAAGATTAATTTTTTTTCATTTTCTGTCATTATATAATACTAAAAATATTATTTCATAAATTTTGTATTTTTAGATTATATTCTTATTTTTGAAATGTGAATCAAATGTAATTCAACTTTGTTTAAGGAGCTATAGTCAACTAAAATATTACAAAGAATAGCTAAGACTTAAATGTAATTTAAAAAGGAAAACTCAAGGGACTTTTTATTGTTTCCTAAAATCAGCTTATTTCCTCTATAAAAAAAAAAAAAAAAAAAAAAAAAAAAAAAAAAAAGACACGTTTTCTGATTTCAGCTCATCAAAAGACCATTTAGCGCATGATTTTTTTTTTTTTTTTTCCCTTTCAAGCTTCCAAATATTTATAGCTCAGACGCCATGCTAGCAGAAAGTTGCCCAAAGGGATTCTAAAAAAATATGTAAAACTTGATGCCGCCCACGTAAGGGGCAGCATCAAGTTTTAATTTTTTTAATTTTTAATTAATTTATTTTTTAAGGCATGGGCAGCATGCGTTGGTTGCAATTTTTTTTAAGGGTTTTAGGCATGTCGCCCATTGCCTAAACAATTTGATTTATAGTTATAATTATAATTATAATTAATTAAAGTTTATTTAATTTTAATAAAATAAGTTTTATTTAATAAAGTTAATATTTTATTAGCATTATTTTATTTAACCTTTTAAATATTTTATTTAATATTTAATTTAAAAAATAATATTTACTTAATTTTATTTAAAATTTTAATTTAATTAAATAAATTATTATATTGTTTAATTAATTTTTATTTAATTTTTTATTTGAACAATTTTATTTAATTTTAAACAAGTTAATATTTAATTTAATATTTGAAAGTTAATATTTTTTATTTAATTTAATTTTTTAAATTTTTCTAAAATTTTTTACTATTAATTTTTAATTTTTATTTAATATTTTATTTAATATTATTTAATATCTAAATGTGTTGGAATTGGTCTCATGAAAAAATTCTTATCAGATTAGCCCTAGTGATAGAAAGTAACTTTTCAATTTCTTAAGGTTGAATTTAAAATTAGAATTTAAGTTAAGTAAGAAAATTGCGATCTCGGCATCGAAAATTTTTTTTGTTACATCCAAGAATTCGTGTTGGGCTATTAGAACGTTTTGAGAACTGGTCTTGTGAAAAAATTTCTCCCATATTGGCCCCAATAATCGAAAATAACTTTTAGAATTGTTCAAAAAAAAAATTAAAGAAAATATTAACTTGATGCCGCCCATTAATTAAATAAAATTAAAATAATTTATTTAATAAAATATTAAATGAAACAATATTAAATACAATTTCTATTTAAATAAATATATTAAATAAAAATTAAATTGAAAAAATTTAAATAAATATTAAAATTAAATTAAATTAAAAAATTAACTTTCAAAAATTAAATTAAATTATTCAAAATGAAAAATATATTAATTTTATTTAATTAAACTGAAAATTTTAATTTAATTTAATTAGATAAAATTAAACAAAATATTAATTTTTAAATAAAATTATAAAATAAAATTTTAAAAAATTAAATAAAATAAAGTTAGTAAAATATTAACGCCTTTAAACGTCTTCCTTGGTGCAAAAGTTTTTAATTCGTATTCCGTGTTCCAAAAACTTTTAATTCGTTCCATGTAACTATCGTCTTCCTTGGCGCACTTGATAAAAACGCCTTTAAACCCAAAACCCGAGAGTCCCTTCCCATAGTGTGGGAGGCTAGCCAAAACGAAAGAATAATTATGTGTTGCTTTCTAAAATGGTAAGCCTTGTTTGAATATGTTTTTTTCTTTCTTTTGTTTTTTTTTTAACATGATTTCAATGTTTCGCTTGAAGATTTGATGAATTAATTGTTTGATTCAGCTGGTTTGGTTTTCTCTCTTTACCTATCCTTGGAAAGATGATTATTTTGAACTGATTTGGATCAATCAATCGAATGAAGCATACACATATAACAGTGGGAAATGTAAAATTGTAGTGAAGTAGATGGGATGTCTGTTGTCTACTATGAAAGAAAGAATGAAAAGGTCTTGAAAATCTGAAGATAGAAATTCCAGGGTTTACAAATGCTCTGGGTTTTTTATTCATGGAATTTTGTTTTGTTTTGTTTTTTTTTTTAATACTTTCTTTTAAATTTTTCAAAACTTATCTCATAGTGCCATGTATTATGGTGGTTTTAAAAAATAGTTTGAAGCTTCAATCTCAAGCCTTCTGATTTTGTTATTGACCACTACAATTTGCTTGCGTAATTGTTTCCCCTTGTGATTATAGTTAATATTTTATTAAATATAAACTATATCAAATTGCATAAGAAATTAAAGAAGTCTAATTAAATTATAATAAAATTTTTAAATATTAATTTAGAAAAAACTAGTCTCAGACAAATTATAATCATAATTAAATAAAAACTTTACATATAAACACCTAAAAATGCATTTCAATCCTTTAGATATTACGGATTTTACATATCTTAAATGTACCATAAGTGATTATGTGTAGTTGTACATGTCTTTACAAATTTTCACAATGCAATTGATATTTCCCTTACTATAAGAGAAATGATGGTCTAAATATAAAAGTTGCAACTACATGTGTGAGTACACATACTTATCCTTTGAAGGATAGTGATTTACATAACTCAATCAAAGAATTTTTCTCATAATATCAAGACTTGTCTAAGTAGTCTTTTTAAAATAAAATTTCTGGTTACACCCTTGATTGGGTTAACTACATATTATTAGGATTTCTTGACCATTTAGAGATTGGAATCGATTGAGAAATAATCAATCTTGTAAGATTTATGACAAACACATTGTATCACTATCACTTTTGAAAGTTGAAACCCCTCTTGAAGCCATCCAATTGATAAAAATTTGTCGTAAAATCTCAATACAAGAAACTCATTGACCGAATTTGAACCATTGAAAGCTTTCTTGAGCAAAATAGTGCTCTTTGTCAATGTCTTGATGATATAGAGGATATTATGATTTTCTTACCAAACAAAGCAACAAGATGCAAGGAAATAGATACTTTACATGGAATGCGTTCAGTTGTCCAAAACTTAACCACTTTCTACTATTAAATTACTAAGTTTTGAGCATGACTATTGCTTTTTTGGAAGTGAAATATATCAAATTAAAAAAGTTTGGGCAATTTCAAAAATGAAAAAATTTACATAAAATTTGATATATGTTTATTTTATTTTTATTAAAAATGCACTAATTTTATACAATATTTGATAAAACTCAATTAAATCTGATGAAATTCATTAGATAAGTAATTATGCCTTATTTCATTGAAAAAAAAAAGGAATTAATTATACCTGTACATTATGGTTTATCTTATCAACCAACGTAATCATATAAAGGAAATAGTAATTTTAGCAAGATAACAAATTATGTAATCTTTCGAGATATGTTTCATGGAAAGAAGAAATGAGGCAAGAAAAGGGAAAAGTAAAGAAAATTACAAAAATAAAGAGCAAAAACCTGTATAATACACCAAAAGACCTTGCAAACTTTTTTTTTTTAATTTAAAATATCATATGAAAAGATGAAAAAACAATGCATCTTATGATAAACTGATAAGTTAAACAATTGTTTTTAGGAGCTAGCCATCACAAAATTGGAAATCAAAATATTGAAAAAAGAGATCAAGACCTAAAGTCACTATTTCACATTTCATCAATCCACTTAACATGAGTAATTTTGTTAGCTTATTTATGGATATCCTATGTTTTAAAATTCTATTTGTGACGACCCATGTTTTAATACACAAAAATATTTGGGTCCGACATATGTATTTTCTAAAATCTTTAATGGAAATACAAGTATTTACATCAATTTTTTCAATTTTATATTATTTATTGAAGAAAAATGAGAAAAAATGCAAATTTTGATAAGAAAATACTTGAGATTATAAGAAAAATATAATTTCTTGAGAAAAATAATTTTTGGGATTAATTATGAAATTTTTGGAATAATTATGAAATTTTTTGTGCAATTAATAAAATTTTTGGGAAGAAAATATAATTTTTGGTGAATTATTCAATTTGAGGAGAAAATAATGAAATAAATGAGAAATTTATATATAATTAGGAGTTTTGATGAGAAAATGGTGAAATAACAATTTTTAATAATTTTAGAAAAAAAATAAAAAATACGAATTTTTGGATATATATTTGTATATATATGTATGTGGGAAAAGAAAAAAAAAAGCTATTAAAGGGGGGCCTAGGACCTAGGCGCTGGGCTTGGGCGGCCCAGGCCCCCAGCGGGCCAAGGCCGGCCCGCCCGCAAGAGCAAGGCTCGTGGGCCGGCCCCGGCGCCCCCCGCCCCCCCCCCCCCCCCCCCCCCCCCCCCCACCCCCCGCCCCCCCCCCCTCCCCCCCCCCCAACTTCAACAGTTTTTAGCCCCCGAATTTTGCCACTTCGGCAACTCCGCCGGACAGAACTCAAGCAGGGGACAAATGTCCACCATGTAGGCAACCCAATGAGCCACGTGGGAGGCCACGTGGCGAGCTCATTGCCAAGCATGAAGAGCCCAAATCATGCAACAAAACCATATTTCTTTGCTGGATTTTCATGCTTGAACGACCAGATTTTTATGAGCTCCGTTCTCCTTCATCCCACCACCATTTTGGACGTTCTTGTACTTGTTGGAAAGCCCTTAGACTCCTTTTTAAGTCCCGAAAAGCCTTGGCCACCATTGCACGACTGTTAGAGACGAAAACAGCTAGGAAAACATGCTGTCCGACACTTGGAAACCCAGAAAACTGAAACTACATGTTGATCTGAACTTCGTGGAACTTGTTCACCAACCATCCGAGGTCAGTTTTGAACGTATTATATAGCTTGTTGGAAAGGTTGAAACATCTACTTTAACTTTCTTTTTATGTGAAATAGCAAATAAATGGTGGAACTATGTCAAAAATAGGGCCAAAGTAGACTGCTCACCCACTGTGACAGCAGTTTTTAGAAAAGTAGTGTTGGAGGCAACTTTGGACCATCGGTTGAAGTGGATAAGAGCATCGGATCAAGCCGAACTTTGGAGTGATTAAAGCTCACTTTGAGGACTAAAAGAAGGTATAAGTTTCGAACCATAACCCTTTGTGAATACAATTTCCCATGCTTGTCAACGTGCCATGTTAGTTAAGTATTGTGCACTTAGAATATTTTCTGAAGGAAATCATTTAGGCTTGCTATGGTGGAACTTGAAATTGAGGGTGATTAGGGTTATACTTACTTGCTTTTTAGATGATACTTAATAGAAAAATGTTTAGGGACCTGAAACCTTTCAAAAACAGTAAGATAGACCCTTGGATCAGTGTTGTAGAGAAGGAAAATTTGGCACTTGAAACAACTTAGGAAAAACTTGGGAATCTGAAAACCAGTTTCAAGATAGATAAATATCAAATCAGTTAACTGAACAAACCTTGGCAATCTAAGCTAGAATTTGGTGAAGAGGTCCCTGGATGTGTCTATAATATGTATACCAAATTTCGGGCCATTCTGAATTAGGGAAGTAGGTCAATTAATCCACTAAGTGACTGCCTGTCACAGGGTATACAGGATTCTTATAATCCCTGTTATTACACCTAGAAACCCTAGTAAATGATGTTCAAAAATCACAAAATAAAATTTCAGTGAAATCTTAGACAGAATAAATCAAATCTGAAAATTCTTATACAAATCCAACAGTTGGATTGATCACAAACAATTTGGAAAATTTACTGCCAGGAGGTGTGAACCCAGAAGTCCCTGTGATTCAACTAAAATGTTTGAGATTAAATTAGATAGGCAAACCTCTATGGATTGGGATGAAATTTGGTAGAGTGATTCCTAAGTATTTATAGTTTATGCATAACAAATTTTAAAGCAATATGATATGGATAAGTGGGTCAAATTAGGTATACAGTCACTATCTATCATACAGAACCCAAGAACACATAGTCCCTGGAGTCTTAGCTAAAATTTATATCAAATGAAGTCCTAAAATCGTGTTTTAAAATTCTAGGGAAATTTTAAGGAGTCTATAACAGATCTGGAAAATTTGGTGCAAATCTGACATACGGATTGCCCGCAGAAAAATTGGCAAGCTTGCTGTGTAAGAGAGCAAAAGACCCAAATTTGACTAAGTGTTGAGATTTGAGGTTTTGGACCAATTTTGGCCCTCTTGACCCAATCTTGACCTGAATGGCCTGTATTGACCCAATTTGGGCACAAATTGACCTAAGATGACTAGTATGACCGCATTGACCAGAATCGACTAGGTCTGACCGATTGACCGAAACGGCTCGGGTCGATTAGAAATAAGTTGGGACGGTGATATTAGATATTGGGCCACTGTACGGATAGAACTTAGATTGAGTTTTGATTGATGCAAATTCGAGAGGGTATAACGGGGCTGGGCCGATTGTCGACGGGACATCGACGCACAGGACCTGAGGTGAGTAGTTTGATTCAAGTGTTTCTATGACTTTTGTTCCTTGCATAAAACTTGTATAAAATGACATGGTTTGAATGGTTTCACGGGACTTAGATACATCTGGTTAATTTTGAGATATGTAGATGTACACGTGTAGTGAGACCAGAGGCTCGAGGTCCAAGCGCGGGGTCAGGGTAGACGATGAGATGAGACTCGAGGTCCGAGCGCGGGGTCAGGGTAGACGATGAGATGAGACTCGAGGTCCGAGCGCGGGGTTAGAGTGTGTGACTAACATGCCTAGCTTTCGACCCGCTCGAGTGATGGCACTTGAGGACCAAGCGCGGGGTTAGGGTACTCAAGGGGTACGCCTAGCTTACGACCTGCTCAAATGGCTAATACGCCTGACCTACGACCCGCTAGAGCTATGGCTATTGGTTGGGTTTTGTTGAGCTAACCTAGCCTGGATATGTTTTTAACTGGCATGAATTTAAGATGGTTTTTGAAACCGTTGCACTATTTATAACTGTTTTCATACTATGTCATGCTTTCAAATGTCACATCATTTTATTGCTTATACATACATGCATTGTTTTGGAATATTGGTTATGTTGACATGCTGATCTTTCTACTCACTGAGCCACGTGGATTTTAGGCTCACTACTCTAATACCATTTTAGGTTCTTAAGTGGCGGACAAGGGAAAAGGCGTAGTGATTGCCTGATTCCCTGACGACTCCTGTCTTAGTTTCTTTTTGGTCTTCTCCTTTTCATTGAGGTTGGTCATTGTTTGTACTAGTCAAAAATGGTTAAATATGTATTTTGGACAGACTAATGTAAATGAAATGCTACTTTTTTGGATTGTTGCTTACTTTTGCTTATAATTGTTCTAATTATTCTGATATCGTCTCATCGCATGAAATTTGCAAAAAGGGCTTAACAGCGGGTGGACGAACTTGTCTTGGTGAGAGGGTTCGTTAGGCCGTTGTGCCGGTCGGGCCGCCCTTGACTTAGACCAAGGGGTCTCGACACTATTATATTTTTGTTTGCATATTTACTACAAATTGTGATATTTAGCATATGGAAAAATTGTCTAAATTTCTCTAATATAGCAATTTTTCAACAAATCTTCACATCAAATAAAACTTCACCTAATTAATTTTGATTTTCAAGTGATCAAAGTCTATGGCAAGGTTGGGTTTTTGGTCCTTGGTTGGATTGACATGTTCATTCTTCAATACGTTTTGATTTGTTCATGTTTAGCTTTATGAATTAGTGATTTATGGATGTGTGTTTTTCTTGCAAATTCTAGAAATCTCGTTTGTCACTCTAATGGCATGCCTTGCGATTGTTTGATCTTGTGTCCGAAAGAAAGTTCTCATCTCTGCATGTTTCAAAGAGATGTGAACAACTTTTTCCAATCTTTGCAATCTCTTCTTAGAAGGAGACCATTCAGTTGGGTGGTCGTTGCTTCAACTTGATATCCAAGATACTATCTTAGATATTCATAAATATTCATCAAATTATGCATAAATATTCTAGGGGAAGACCCAAGAAGAAAATCTATCATAGAGTTCATGATCTTTATAGAGTAATGGATCTTCGAAAGAAGCCTGCTTTGATTTTACAACTTAAAGACATTATTCTGAGTTAGAAAAGCCACTCAATCCTCCTTAATGACCTTGAGAAAGAAGTTGGGTTTGTTAAAAAATGGGCCTTCATGGATTTAATTGAAAAGTATCCTTCTATATTTTGAGCTGATGGTGGAACTAAAGTACCCATTACAATTAAACTCACAGAAAAAGCACAAAAAGTTGCAATAGAAGAAGCACTTGCTAGAGAACTTATGGAACCCATGTTGGTGACAAAACTTAGAAAGTTCTTTGATGATGTCAATGGATTGTCATATTCCATTAGAGAAGATTGAGTTCATCAAATCAGAGTTAGGATTGCCTAGAGACTTTAAGAGGTCCTTGATTCCAAAGTACCCTGAA
>JAJIYU010014865.1:0-13001 GCA_030144865.1 Tinospora cordifolia
ATTTGTGCTCTTGCAACACCTTCAACAACTTTCCTTCTTGAACAGGTGCAAGTGAAGAGGAGATAATAACTGGAAGTGATTTATCTTCATCCAAAAATGCATACTTCAAATACTCTGGAAGTTGTTTCAACTCTACTTCCTTAGGAGGCTCTTTAACAACTTCAGATGACTAATTTTCAGGCAATTGTTCCTTTTTACTATGGAACTCTGGCGAGCTTGTTTCTAAAGCTAGCACCACAAGCTGCTCTTCTTCTGTCATGGCTTGAGGAAACGTCAATGAACGAGAGATGCTTCTCACCAGCTCATCTTGTGAGCTTAATGCCTCCACCACCTTGCCAATGCAAGAATTTAGGATCTCCACCCTGTTGCATTCATGTAAGTCACTAAGGTATTGCATTGCTTTGTAAAGATTGAAAATCACTTTCTCATCATTAACTCTTAAAGTTAATTCCCCCTTGTGTACATCAATGAGTGCATGTCCGGTAACCAGAAATGGTCTTCCAAGAATGAGTGGTATTTCACAATCTTCTTCCATGTCTAGAACCACAAAATTTACTGGACATATGAACTTATCCGCCTTGACCAACACATCCTCAACCACTCCTTTTGGATATGTTAAGGACTTATTAGCTAGGTTAAGAGTGATTGTTGTTGGCTTGATTTCTATCATTTCCAATGCGAAGGGCATCAGATTTATGCTTGCTCCAAGATCACACAGTGCTTTCTCAAAGATTTCAGACCCAATATTGCATGGTATAGTGAAACTACCTGGATCTTTCAACTTTTGAGGAAGCTTCTTCTGTAGGATGGCACTACATTCTTCAGTGAGCTTGACTGTTTTATAATCCTTCAGCTTCCTGTTCTTGGATATGATCTCCTTCATAAACTTTGCATAATTAGGCATTTGTTGCAAAGCTTCTGCAAATGGAATGTTTATGTGGACTTTCTTAAACATTTCCAAGAATTTGGCAAATTGTTCATCCATCCTCTTTTTTTGGAACCTTTAAGGAAATGGTAAGGATGGAATCTCATAAAATTTGCCTTCTTGATTTGCTCTTTCCTTTACCTTCCCTTTTGATGATGCAGGTTCTTCACATTGGCCTATTGATGTCTTTTGCCCATCTACCTCAGTGCTAACAACTCCCTCAGCTTCAATAAGTAGTATACTTGGATTTGGTGGGCCTACTACCTCTTTGCCGCTCCTAATAGTCACCGCCTTGCAGCTCTCCTTTGAATTTACTTTAGTATCACTTGGAAAAGAGCTCCGCTGCTAATTTGAGACTATTTGTGCCAATTGTCCCACTTGTGTTTCCAGATTCTTAACAGTGGCATTAATGTTTCCCACCTGGATTTCGATTCCAGAAACTCTTGTGTTATTTTTATCAACCCTTCCAGTCAACTCCTTGAAGAATCTTGAATGCATATTCATCATTTTATCAAGTTTATCCTCCAAAGATGACTTTTTGTCTTGCAAGGGTTGTTGATTGACGAATCTTGGTGGCATTTGAGCATTTCTGTTATTTGCATATGAGAAATTCTCATAGTTCCTCACGCCCGGATGATAATACTTTGGGACATTATACCCTCCAGCTGGTGCTTGACACCCGCTGAATCTGTTCATGGCATTCATCTGTTCGATTGAAGCTTCTCCATGATAAGATGCCTTACTCGCTTTTGCAATTGACTGCACTTGTTGATGTTGCTGAAACTGTGCTCCACTACTCTTTTCTTCCACCAAATTCAACCGATGGGTCATAGCTGCAATTTGGGCATGCAAAGCACTAATCTCATCAACTTCATGAACTCCTACTCTTTTTGCTGTATTTCTTTCTGCACCATGTCCATAAGCATTGGCTGCCATGTCTTCAATCAGTTGAGTTGCATCTGTGGTTGACTTCCCCATCAAAGATCCTCCACCTGCTGAATCTACCAAGGCCCTTGTGGGTGGTGTAAGTCCACTATCGAACATCTGAATTTGAAGCCAAGGTAAATATCCATGTTGTGGGCAATGCCTCAGTAAGTCTTTAAATCGCTCCCAAGCTTCATACAAAGATTCAAAATCAGATTGTTTGCAAGAGCTAATCTCCCCTCGCAGCTAATGTACTTTGGCCGGTGTGAAATACTTTTGTAGAAACTTCTGGCCCATTTCTTCCCAAGTTGTAATGCTTCCCGGAAGCAGGGTTTGCAGCCAACTTTTTGCTTTATCCCTTAAGGAGAAGGGAAACAGTCGTAGCCTAAAATGATCTTCAGATACTCCATTCATTTTGACCGTATCACATATTTCCATGAAGGAGTTTAGATGTGCTATTAGATCTTCCACAGCTGAGCTTCCAAACTGTTGCTGCTGCACCATGGTGATCAAGGACGGTTTTAACTCAAAATTGTTTGCATTTATTGGTGTCCTTGCTATGCCTGAGTAGTTGTTATTCAGCACCGGTTTAAAGAAGTCCCTTAAAGGTGCTTCTATATACTGCCCTTCCCTATTATTCCCAACTCCTGAACTTCCGCTATCAGCCATAGTTGGTACTCGTCCTTGAGCTTCCAACCGAATCTAACTAATTGTTTTCAGCAAATCTGGATCGTAGGGGTCACAAGGACGTTTACTCATGTAAGCCTGAAACACAAAAACACAAACAGATCAAGTGTATTCAATGTGTTTTACTAAATATAAGAAAGATCAATTAATAGGCAATAATAAAATAAAATTTTCTCTTGACTAAGACTAAACCAAATTCAACTGGTTTTAATAACACTAAACACTATATTTTTCTTGGCAACGCGCCAAAAACTTGTTAGGTAATCCCGCAAGTGTACAGTTTCGCTCAAGTATAAACCGGTAAGACCGGGTATCGTCCTCAGGGAAAAAAGGGTTGATTTGTGATTTCAAATCCCATTTTACTACTGATCAAAGTTTTATCAAGACTATAATTGGATGTAATTGAATTAAGTTGAAAACTAGAGACTTTTCTAAACAAAAACAATAGTTAATATTAAGAAATCAATGTAGAAACGTGTCTAGGATAGTGAATGCTGCTGCATAGTTTGCAATCCTTCATTTTAATCATGAATTATTTAATCTATGAGTTTTTGCATCAATAGTTGAAATCCTCTCCCAAGGTATTTCAACATCTACTAGATTTGTTTCGTTAAACCCTCTTCCGAGATGCTTACTTAACAACCTACGTGTTATGTTCAACAGCCCCTTTGCAACCCCTTAGATTAGTCAATAATCTCCCGATAAATCAACCAGTTTAAGTCCAAATTGTGATATCCACCCTTTAGGCTTCTCTTTCGAGGTAAACTAAAGTGTTGATTTCAATATGTCTATGGCCAGTAAACATAATGCAATAAGTCTACACAATATGGAATAGAGTTTATAACTCAATAACCACAACTAGATATCACAAACTATGCATTGATCATCACATCCCAGACAATAAAACTAATTAGCTAGACATGGATTCAAAGGAAAACATGAAATTAAATTCAAAGAAGTAAAACATACTCAAATCTCTTAAACAATCTTCAATCCCAATGGAAAATACAGGTTTTCAAGCCCTACAGCCGTCACCAGTAGTCTCATTTCTGAATTAAGTATGTTTGACTCTAATCACCCTTTCATATATATAGTCCCGCACTAAAAATCCCAATTATTACGCGAATGACCGCGGTCACTAAACGTGGTCAGTGATTTTTGTGACAAAACCTAGAAATTTTCTGCCTGCTGCCCACCGCGGTCTGTCCTATTTCTGTGCATATCCCATTCTGGTGACCGCGGTCCCCAGTTTATGGATCGCGGTCACCAATGCGTTATGTACTGGTTTGGTCCTTTTTTTGTTGCTGCAGTCTTCTGTTGTTGGACCGCGGTCTTCTAGTACTTTCTCATTATTTCTTCTCTTGTTTTTCTTCTCATGATGCATTCTTTCTTTGTGCTTCAACCTGTATCCTGCAATATACTCAATTCCTTTCCCAAACATCATTTCCTCATAAAAGAATATCAAAACTTTTAAAAACAAGGCATAAAAAGATATTAAACAATGCAAACCCCTAACTATATGCAAAAACTGCTAATTATGCAATTCTTCAATTAATTCTCTCTTATTTCTTATAAAATGCAATAATATACCTATTCTAATGTTAGTTTGCTATGCAACTAACAGAACCCAAGCTCCAAATATTGACTCAACACAGATTTTTCGGTTTTCTAGGTTTGAAAATGATGGACAACCCCTTTTCTCAGCGGTTTCAGCTTCAAATGGTTCCGAGACTTAGCAAATCACTTGTGGGACTTCGTAGAGGGTAGTATGAGCTTTAAAACAAGCTAAGACTTACTAGATTTGGTTGAGAAACGGGGGACTTACAAGTCCATGAAGTTGGGAGGAAGGAGTTGAAATCTGGACTTGTGCTCAAGCATGGTCTCTTTTGTTGCATGGAAGGAAGCTTGCATGGCATTGTGGGGTGACATGTGGCCATCCAGGTGGCTTCCAGACTTACATGCTGGCTGCCCAGTTGGCAATGTCCATTGGCTATAATTGAGGTTGAGCTTGATGGCAAAACCATGGATTCAAATACCATGAGTTCCCATGGTTTAATGGCGAAAAGTACACCAAAAATGTCCAAAAATCGAGCAAAAATCATGGAAAAATGTCAACAAAGAGGGGTGCCCATCCTTGGGCGCGTGGGTCGACCAACCCAATCGGGCCGGTCCGTTCTCCAGGCCCGGGCGCTAGGTGCCCGAGCCAGTTCGATCGGCCCTAGCCCCGCACGGGCTTTCAGCTCGTGCGGACTAAGCTTGGCTTGCTGGGGCCTGGGTTTGCCCAGACCCCTATATGTTTGTTTTTTTTTTTTTCACATTTCCCCCTTTTTGTATATATATACATATATATCTCAAAATTCAGCATTTTTTTTCTAAAATCATCAAAAATTATTTGATCCTTATTTCTCATCAAAACTTTCCATTACACATCAATTTCCATCATTTGTATAATTATTTTCTCAAAAATTGAATAATCCACCCAAAAATTATATTTTTCTCCCAAAAATTTCATTTATCACTCTAAAAATTTCATAATTATTTCAAAAATTTAATAATCCATCCTAAAAATTATTTCTCTCCAGAAATTACATTCTCCTCATAATCCTATGTATTTTCTCTATTATTCTCATTTTCTCCAATAAATAATTCAAAATTGAGAAAATTTTAGATAAATTTATGTATTCCCATTAAAATTTCAGAAAATACATACTTGGGACCCGAAAATTTCTGTGTACAAAATCATGGGTCGTCACAATAAAAGTCGTATTCCCAAATAAAAAAAATAGTATACGAAAGACAATCACGTCAAAATTATAGATGTGGAGAGAAATGTGATCTATATATAAATGTAGATTATATGAATAGAAAAATGTATACAGTTCTTCAAAAAAATTTTTTTCCTTACAAACAAAATTTGACACTAAGGCGTAAAAAACAAAACTGAAGTAGCATCAGCCTAAAGAAGTGGGCTAATACCTTAGGAATAATATTCAACAACAAGATCCTCTTCAAATTAATCCCAAGACTGGCCATGAAATCAACATACTAGTTTCCTTGGTGATAAACATGTGTTAAAATCACACTTTGATTCTGCTAAAGAAGCTGGCCAATATCGTGCAAGATACCATGCAAAGGATGACAATCACTGTTCTTCCTAATG
Organism: Tinospora cordifolia; assembly: GCA_030144865.1. NCBI lineage: Eukaryota > Viridiplantae > Streptophyta > Magnoliopsida > Ranunculales > Menispermaceae > Tinospora > Tinospora cordifolia. The sequence goes on from JAJIYU010014865.1 coordinate 5,697, forward strand.
ACGAGCTCCAACATAGCTCTTGAATTGGTCTCAAGAATCACTTTGTAGAACCCATGCTCCCATGCAATATGCAAACCCTCCTTAATGCCTCTAAGTTGAGCCACCATGTTTGAGCACACATCAATGTTGCCATAATAATTCACAATCTATTCTCCATAGTGATTTCAAATAACACTCCCAAAGGAGGCCTTACCTGGATTACCTTGGCTGCCCCATCTAATTTATCTTAACCCATCCATCTAATTTATCTTAACCCCTCCATGATTCGAGGAGCACCAAGCTACCCAACAATTCCCAAAAGCTTTTTTACCTGATAGCGTTCGATCAAATGCTATTGTGAGGGAGTGCCAAAGGAAGTTGAGGCATTAGAGTGAATCATGCATCCCCCACATAAAATTCTTATTTTTTGGCTTCCAAATTGTCCATAAAGCTACCATGAACTGAAGACTCAATTCCAAGTTTCTAAAGAATTAGTCACTATCATAATATTTTCTTCTATCCAATGTGTTAAAGGGGTATGTAAAAAGTTTTGAGGAAGTGTATCCTTAAAGAATCAAAACCAAGCCATTCTCGATTCTTGACAATCTCAGAGAGCCTAAAGGATATTTTCACACCCTCTTCCACATATATTGCAAGTAGTCGACTATACCCTAACCTTTAGTTATGCAATTGCACCAGGACCAAATTATGAAAATGTCCTCAGGTGCAATAAATACAAAGAGACAAATGTGTATTTACTAATAAGCTTAAACCCAAGGTCGAACATATTATGTCATTTCTAAATCATTCACATCTCAAAATTTACATATTTAGTAAAATAGTGATAGATATCATTTATAAATGAAGCATCAAAATAAAGGAAATGACTATCAAAAGTTTGTAATACACCAATTACTAAATCAGGCTCATTAGTCGATACATAAATGTTAAACAAAATAAATGAAAATTGAACTAAAACCATAGATATTGAGCCCCATTCTTGACTCAAATTAGACAAAAAGATTACATATGGGTTTAGTAGATTATCTGATTTAGTATATACCTAAAAGGAATAAAACGAAATGGAGAGTTTAAAGGAGCTTAGTGGATCAACCTAAGCACTTCTCATGGATTATATAAATTAAAGCACTAATATGCAAATAATTTCAAAACATTAAGTGGTTCAAACTATTCATTGTTTTAGGGTTGACATTAAGACCAAAAGGACTACTAATGTCTTGGATGAGACATCAATCATTCTAGGGCATAATCCAAGAATAACTCCTAAATAAGCATCAACTATGAGGAATACTTCTAAAACATGGTCATCATGTGAGTATACCTTATAAGAACTATGGTCATACACAAAAGTAGTACTATACCAGTCCATGACCTTAACTCAACTTATCTCTAATCGGAGAATATGTTAGGTGGTGGTCAAATATGAACACACCAAGTTGAGCCTACTCACTAAGAACAATGCCCTTGGCGATCAAATATGGATATGTCATGCTATTACGTATTTAGTTTACTAATTATCTTTGTTTAGTTAAAGGCATATCATAAACAAAATGATTGTACACATGCATAAATAATTTCAATAAGTAAATTATCAAGAAGATTTCATCATTTATAACATGACCTAATATACAATTTAAAACCCTAAGACATTTTTAATCATACAATCCTCTCCAGCTTTATCTCATACTCAAGTTCTAATGTTTGATTTAGTGTCTTATTTCATACTCAAGTGTGTTTAAATCTTCTTCAATCATATTTGTTCTTTATCATTTAAGGGTATGATACAATACTTTAATTACTACTCTTACCAAACCGATCATACCTAGTTGAATCAAGGTTTCTTACAATTTTGGTTCCTGTTTCAAAGTGTCATTGTCTATGACTTCTTGAGACTTTTTAATGTGAGTTTGAGGTTTCTAACTCATAACCATATCATACACTCAATATATGGAAACCATGCTATGCCCTATTCCGATGAGCCTAGTTTTGTCATTTCATGAGAGTAACCTTTTGGAACCCACTACTTAAATATTGTTTTAAAGACGTTTATAATTTTATTTTAGGTATTTCTTATTACCTATTAGGGCACATTAAGATGTTCATAAGGGTTACATCGTAAGTGTTCCCTTTTTTGGGTTTTCATCTTGATTTTGTGTCTTACAAGGATAGAGGCCAAAGTTTTCATTTATAATCACTCAATTCTAAATCACATCCTAATGGTTTTTAAGTTTTTTAACCTTAGCAAAAGGGTTGTAACTTTCAACCCTAAGCTTTTCATTACCAAGGTACATGAAAACCTTGTTTTTAGGCATTTTCATGCCCTATCTTGCCCTCAAATTGAGGCCATTCCTTTAAGGATTTTTTTTCCTATTTTTTTAGTCTTTTCCTCATCATTCTCTAGTTTTTCTAAGTGCACAACTCACTATTTTAGGGCCGTGCACTAGCATCCACACTTATATGCACTAAAACACCCCATAAATGCCTAGGTTTGAGTGTTTTAGCTGTAGTGCACATTATTGTGTATATGAATGACGTTTTTCATGTCTTGTGTCCACTTTGAGACACTTTTCTTCTTTGTTCTTATGTCATAATACTCAGATATGTGTCTACCCACATTCAATCCATGTGATTTGCTAACAATGAGCCTCAAACAACTTCTTTTTGATGTTTTTCACTTTATACCCTAAGGGGTTTGTGTGCAGAGTATATGGCTATCACTACCTAGTTCAAAACATATCTAAAGAGGGTGATTTCTATGTTAAAAAACACATTTTACCTTAGTCCCTAATATTAGTCATGCATGTGTGTAGAAATGAACACCCTAACTAAGGTTTTAACAGAGTATGCCTTCTCTTCTGTGCCTCCCTTCGCCTTCTTCTTTGTCCGCGACCCTTAAGTGATTTCTCCTCTATTTTCACACCTTCGTAACATTTAGATTCCAATAATCTATCAGTCAAAATATGAATTAAACTCTAAACAAAAGACATGGCCAAAATGGTGCACATGGTGTAAGTTTAACATAGTTTCTTGGTGTAGTTTTAAGGTGTTTTTGCATGGCTTTCAGAAGGGTTTTTCAAATGGGCTTTTGGTGGTCATTCAAGGATGGTATGAAGGGTTATTTAATATAAAAATAGCAGGCTTTGAAAAATCATAAGGACATCCCATGTGTGGACTCCTTTTAGGCCAACATTGTGGGTTTATGTAAAAAAAAAATGATTAGATTTTGAAGGTTTTGTGGCTAGTTTCATTCATGGTGTTGACAGTTGATACTTTTAACATTTTCAAGGGTTAAAAAGGTGTTGAAATAATATTCTAATGATGTCTAAAATATGTGGATTTAGGTGACTTTGGATGATAATTTACTAAAGAGAAGAAGAAAGGAGAAGAATGTATGATAATCACAACTTTACCCACATTGAGAATCTTCTTCTTTGATCTTCTTTTGCTTCTTATTCTTGGACATCTTAGAGGTGTGTGATGAAGGTGGGAGAGCAATGAATCGAATGGTTTTGACTGTGCAAAAGAAAAGGAAAGGGGCCAAGTTATGGATTTAATATGCGTGAAGAAAATGGTAGTTAGGGTTCTGTTCCTTTGTGCACGTGTGATGTTTTTATGCCTTTTCTCTAATTTTGGGTCATCCCACGTAGGGAGAGTGTAACAACCCATAATTTTTATGACACGTGGACATGACGTATGTGTGTATAAGAATGTATTATATAAATACATATAAGTGTAAATAATGTCACGTAGGAAAAAAAATTACGGGTTCAAGGGTGTGTTAGTTTTAACAGGAGTAGGTCTCAATTTATCTACTATGTTGCCACAAATAAATGATAAGGTGGAACCAACATCATTCAAAACATACATCATAATATCACAAATGCTAATAATACCTTCAATTAGATTCTTGTTAGCCTAGGGATCAAGTTCAGTCATTGGCTTATCTTACTCTCTTGGAGGCGCTGAAGTCATTCGGGATGGAGTTGTCAATCCCCTTTGTGGTGTTCGAAATGGACATTCATTTCTTTTGTGCCCCTCCTATCCACAATGAAAACAAGTAATAGATGATTGAGATGTAAAAGACCCGGTTTGTGACTGTACCCTGGGTGCTGACATTCCACTCTATCCTCTGCCACTTCCTCGTTGTCACACCCCGACCCCCAGACCGAACGTCGTGTCTGTCAATCTGAGGCCCTGTCATCGGGCGTCGCGCGGCTCCATGCTCGACGCGTGGTCCGCCGAGGCGTCGGGCGTGTGACAGTCATCATCATCTTTCCACAAACCTTTATACACAAGGTTTAAATCATTTCTTAATTTCAAATAATCATTTTATTAATGCTTAACTAAGCAATTAGTTTCAAATCAAATTCACTGGATGCTCAAAATCATATTTATACTGGAAATCAAGATAATAGTAGCGGAAACACTTTTCAGATCAAACCTTTCTAAATCATTGAACACTGTTTAACAATACCATAACTAAAAATCATCAGTTTAAGAATTAAAACAAAACAATGTTCAAGTTGGTAAAACAGTCCTGTGGATACATATACCAAAAATATGATACATGACCTTCAGGTCCAATTTCAAAATATACATCGTAAAAAATGTACAAAAACAAAGAGATAGTTAAACTAAAAATATCACTCTCTCTCTATACATCCTCTAGTCTCCGGTCTGCAACCTCACTGAGCGCTGGGCTCATGAGTACCTATAAAATAAAAATGGGGTGAGCTCGAAAGCCCAGTGGATCTCCCCTACACATCAATAACATTATACAAATGAGCATACGAAACATGCAAACAATTTCAAATCATTAGGGGCATTTCAAACACTTAGTTTATTCGTTGTGCTCTAATATCAGGAATTTTCCATATGATATTAGGAATTAACCGAAAGAGTAAACCACCCTCGGTATCCCAATTGTGGTCCTGAACACAATTAGGCACGACATCTTTATAAAACAGAAGTCTACCTTTGAGACCACTACCCAAGAAGATACTAAAACGAAGGGAAAAATTCTCATGACTTTCCAAATTCGAGGGTCTCATACGGTCGCTCGTAGTTTGGCCTAGTTGGGGATACCCACGATGACGTCCTGGGACATCCGGAGAACCTCAACGCGATGTGCCACCAGTGCCCGTCCATCGCCCCGGTACGTGGAGTTCTTAATAAACCTTTAATATTCTTTAGTTTCACAATCATAGTTTTCATTCCACACAACATACAAACATGCTTATTCAAGATGCTAACCTAGGCAAAGAAAGCAAATAAACACCAAGAAAATCATAATATCCTAGTACTAGAAAGCGAGTAACCAGAATTATGATATCATGTTAATCAATCCACCCAAAGCATACATCCCTAGCATGATACTAAGTACAGGAATTTAAACATGGATCATATTCCATATCCTACATCCGCATAATACTAAAGAGTTAGGAAGAGATAATCAACCCCACCTGTACGCATCAGAATACCACTAGATCGTCGTTCCTCGCACAACTGTCCAATACCGTCAATCTGCTTCATTAGATGGTAATGATACGTCAATTTGGGCCTTTAATACACATCTAACCCAACCCTAAGGGTCCATTATCAATCAGTCCTTTAGAGTGTATCCAAAATACTCCAAAACAACATCCAAGTCCATTGACAGCGGTCAGTACTGAGTAGACCACGGTCTACACACAATTTTTCACCCAATAGTGGGATTTCACACGTGCACACTACACTTGTGATTCTTTATCCAGTTTAACACTCAAATCTAGTGTATTGGACACCTAACAATCATATAAACACATAAACTAACTAAAGAATGGTTGTTCACATGGTTTATTCATCGAAATCCATTGATCAAGCCTTAAAAACGGGATTTTGTTTCAATGAAATCAATCCTTTCATTTCTATAACCACACAACCATTCTAAATCCATCATACTAGTGTCCAAACACACATACAAGGGAATAAACAACAGCTTATCCCATTTGGCTTGGTTTCCAGCCACTAAACCCACAACACAAAGTTCATAAACGGATCTTCATCACTTTGATTCACTAACCATTAGTAGCTACTCATTTATGAGATTTAATCTTAAAGAAAACTCAAAGAAAATCAGGAAACTCACCTTCAAATCGCTCTCCCGTTGTCTCCTCCGAATCCCAAGCAGTTTCAGTGCAAAATGAGAAAATCGGAGCTTGAAACCTATATATAACTCGCACACGGACCGCGGTCGGCGTCAGACGGACCTCAGTCCTCGGATTGATTTCTCTTCATGGACCTCGGTCTTCACTTTATGGACCTCGGTCATCCCTTTATGGACCTCGGTCATCCCTTTATGGACCGTGGTCACCATGTGACCTAGTTTCTCTTTTCTGCACCTTTCCATTGATGATCGCGATCTTCCTATAAGGACCGCGGTCCACAGTGTTTTTTGAACTCTTCACAGATTTTTTTCTCACCACGGACCGCGGTCGGCATCAGACGGACTGCGGTCGGTAGTGTGATGTCTTATTTTTTAATGCTCTTTTTCGCACGTTTCTAACTATCCGAATTTTCTAATTTATTTTATCTTGTTTAAATAACATATAATAATCATTAAAAACAAGTTTCCAATCATTTTTATATTTATTTAGAATTTTCAAAAATTCATATTGACGTGGAAGCATTATAAGACCTAGGGTGATTATAATCTACCCCCCCTTAAAAGAAATTTCGTCCTCGAAATTTAAATGAAAAGTACCTGAGCGATGTGTCCAATCAATCTATCCTGACGAAGAGATCTGGGTATTTCTTATGCATCTCACTCTCAAGCTCCCAGGTCGCTTCCTCCAGGTTATGATGCCTCCACAGGACTTTGACTAAAGGAATTTCCTTAGTCCTAAGACTCTGCACCTTACGATCAAGGATCTGCATTGCTGGCTTTTCGTAAGTAGCATCATCTTGAAGTACAATCTCGTCCAGATGCAAAACATGAGATGGGTCTGGTTCGTACTTCTGGAGCATCGAAACATGGAACACATTATGTACTGAGGACAATCAATTCGGCAAATCCAGCTCATAAGTGCATGCACCAACCCGTCTAATGATCTCAAACGGACCAATGTACCCTGGTGCTTGTCACACCCCGACCCCCAGACCGGACGTCGTATCTGTCAATCTGTGGCCTCGTCGTCGGGCGTCGCGCGACTCCAAGCTCGGCGCGTGGTCCGCCAAGGCCCCGGGCGTGCGACAGATGTCGTCAGTCTATCTTTCTACCTCTATACACGAGGTTTAAATCATTTCTTTAATTTCAAATAGTCATTT
>JAJIYU010014866.1:0-13022 GCA_030144865.1 Tinospora cordifolia
TATATCTTTTAAGTGGGAATGTTGGTTTGGAAAAAACAAAACAAAACATGGTATATGGTGGTAAATTAGAAGTGGCCACATATGTATGTTAGTTAAATGCATGTTAAGGTTAATAACTGTGGAGGGTGGCTGCACGTGGCTGGTTGCAGAAGGTTGCAAACACAAAAAAAAAAAAAAAAACAAGGAAAAAAATAATTATTAATTGAAAAGAGAGGGCGGAGGTGCTTGTGAGAAAAAAAAAACAAATTGAATTTAAGTATATTACACGTGAATATATACATGGTGGATGAGTGGGTCGGTTGTAACAAGTATTCCACAATTCACTCTCACCGAATTTCTCCATCTTTTCTTTCCTTTTGTTTTCCAGCAACGCGTCACAAGAAAGGGGAAAAAGAAATAGAGAAACGTTCGTTTTCCTGTGAAATTCAACGTGTAAGTAAACAAATTTCTCTACTTCTAGTTACAAAAATGTTATATAAGCCGAGTACTACAACCTTAGGGGTGTAATTTTTACTGTAGACAGGGTTTTATAGTTGTACCCAAAAATAGGGTATTTTTCTACAGTGAGTAAAACTCAACAAAAATTATACCAAAACACTCCTGAGGATGAATATATTCTAGATATGTGGTTAGATTGTGTTAGCTTACCCTGTAGATTTTAAAATAAATACCTAAAGTTTTATAATCTTTGGATAAGCTTTTGGGTATGTTAAACCAAAATAAAACTCTGATTGAGACCTATAGAAATGTAGAGAACGAAAATACGTACCTATCGACACCAAAATTATGAATTTTGGATATCAATTGGAATTTTGGTGAATGATTGAGCAATGAGATTTTTAAGAAAAAATATAAAAAATTACGAAAAATATGATTTAAAAGCTTATTTAAGTTATTTTCTACCGTAAAAATATTTTATATAAGCAGAAAATTAGTTTTATGATTGCTGAGATTATTTGAGTCAATGTGTATCAATACGTGAGGTCTAATTTGCGTGTATGATTAAAAATGAGAAATAAATACGTTAGAAATTGATTATAGAAATGAATTTGAATTTGATTGGTGCTTTTGAAATTATTTCTGATAAGATAATTTTGGTGAATTGAGTATAGAGGTTGAAATAGATACTGGAAATTGATTGACAATAATTTTGGTGAGTAATATTTATTTTTGGGTATTTCGGACAATATTGCTTTATGTCTAAAACTTCTGATTTTTCTTAAATATGAATGGATGCACCTGATATGATCTGAAATGATGGATTATATACTATTGAATTTTACAATAAAGGTTGGAAAAGCTAGTTATTTACTAGAGAGTGAGTTACGTGCCAACGGGATTTAGTGTTGGTATTCTGTGAGTATTTCTTTATCTTTGTTATTTATATGACATTGTAGATAAAAAATGGTTTGAATGTAACCATGTTACTGGTATGAGCATATGTTGCATTTGATTTGGTTTTCATGAAATTTTATTTACATGACAACGTGTTTTGGATTTGCAAGAGCAGATCTAAAATATGATATCGTTTCGATGGACTGAGCCATGGGGAATAATACTTCTTTATGTGAAAATCCTATGAGACTGAGCCATGAGAAGTATCAGCCTTTCCCTATGTGATAATCCTCGAAATGAGTTGGAAATGGAAAAAAATCAGAGTTGCAGTCTACTTTTATTGAGGCCAAACAAGAAGCGAGACTGACTCTAGATCTGGATGGACAAGGAGATACATAATTGTTTTAAATGGAAGGATAAGGAGATGCATGATTGTTTTAAATCAGCATGAACACTATGTTGAATGCATGTATCTATGACTTAAATGTGCATGATGAATTTAAATGTTTTATCTAATTTGAGAATTTGCATATTTATTTAAATGCATCTAAATGCCTTAGATAAAGAATATTCACTGGGCATGTTGTAGCTCACTTAATTTTTAACATTTCAGGGACGATAGAAAAGGAAAAAGGTCAGCTCAAGAAGAGCGGACAACTCTTCCAGTTTTACTATGTGTGTGGGCTTATCTGTTTTATGAGTTTTACTTTTGTATAATTATAATTATCATTGTATATGTAATATCAGCTACAAAGATATCAGTTTACCTTCACTAAGATGAGAGTGGAAAATAGTTTTGATTTGTGAATGATATATGAAATATACTGTGTATATTTGGAGATCACAATGTTGTTTATCAGGTGAAAATTCCATTTGAGATATATCAAAATTTAAGAGGAGACTCTGTCGAAATTTTTGGATGAATAGAGAGTAGTATTGAGTGTAAGAGGTTGACATAGTATTATATACGTAGGTGTAACGTATATAGTATTATGTGCCAGTCGTGACATCACCTTTGCGAGGTAGGTTGCGACAATATGGTTGAATTTAATGATTTAAAACCCTAGTATAGATATATATAGTTCTCAACTAGCATGTAGTTAAAATTGTTCTTCTTTTACCTATTGCATTGTTTATATTTTTCTTTCTGTACGTGCCATGTTTTGATGCATTGCTTTTATTATTATTGTTCATACATATATGTACTATTTTTGGTACTTTTTTTAATTAATATGCTAAACTTATTACTTGCTAAGCCCATTGTTATAATTTGGTCTCACTACTTTACTGCTAACATTTCAAGTGTGCTGGTGGGCAACAAAGGTAAATGCATTGTGATTGTCTTGTTTTCTTAGTGGTCCCTTTAATTTGGTGTCACTACTTTACTGCTAACATTTCAAGTGTGCTGGTGGGCAACAAAGGGAAATGCGTTGTGATTGTCTTGTTTTCTTAGTGGTCCCTTTCCCTCTTCTTAGTTTTATTATAGGTGGACCACTTATGTATATGTAATTAATGGTCAAACTGTATTTTTGAAATAGGACAATATGTGATCCATAAGAAAAACTTCTACTATCTATAAAAGGGTTGTATTTTCTCATAGACTTAATTGTAATATGTTGTTTCTTCTCACACTTCACTTGATAGATGCTTATAATTACTCTGATGTCACTCGAGATTGCAATTATAGAGACTTAACATTGATGGGCAAATTGGACTCGATGAGTGAGGTCGTTAAGTCCTTATGTTGGTCGAACTGCCTTTTAGCTTAGGAAAGAGACTCTGACATAAAATGTTATATCTTTTTTTTTTTTAATTATTGTTGCAATAGTTTCTAATAAGAAAATGATAAATTAACTATTACAATTGGATCTTTTGTGTTGTCATATCGTTTACAACTATTATCTAAATATTTTATACATAGGTATATATTTATTGGTTCAATAATAAAAATTTTATAATTGCATTTTATGCAATTACAACAATCATTATAATATTCTTACTTTTCTCACTAAAAAAGCATATATAAAAAGTATACATTGGTCTCAAACTTCAAATTTTTATGATAAAACATTTTGGGTTGATTCACGCAACCTTTGTTCATTTTGGACAGAGCGTGATGAGAAAATCAGTGTATTTTTTTTTTTTATTATTGTTTTAAATTTCCTTCCAACGATTCTCTTCACACCCACCAAAATAATTGTGAAATAATACAAAAATAAAAATAAAAATCTAGATGGCTCAGGCTCAAACGTTTTGGTCACGTGACTCCTGCTCAAGTGCCTTACTGTCATCAGGCCCACAGGTGTGAAGCATGAAGTAGCATGCTCGCACTGCATCACCCACCGTCAGATGGATCCAATCTTGACCAATCTCTTCCATCTGTTTTGACTTTTCTAACTTCTTCATGACCTCGCTCCCAGGATTAGCCAACGCCATCTGATCATCATCACCATCATCTTCATTATATTGATTAATATGACTAATATAATTAGATAATTAATTATTATATGAAATATTGACAAGGAGGCGAGAGTTAAATAAAATAATAAAATCAAGATTTGCTATAATAGAAGTAAGTTAAAATCTTCACAATCAGATAAATAAATAAATATATTTAATAATTATAAATATTACGATAATAATGTTAACAAATTGTAATTGTAACAATAATTATAACATTTTCTTAATTATAAAATTACCTTCAGCCCCCTTCTTTCAATGTTCTTCCTCACTTCGTCAAGCATGCTTAATCCACTCGAGTCGATATTACCAACGGCTGTGATTAATTGAGATCTTCTCATCAGTAGAACGAATAGAAAATGAAAAGAAATGTGGATAATTACCATGTGTTCATTTACAATAAGTTCTACCACGTACCACTCATATCTAGTATAACATATTGTAAGCTTGTCTCTCCCGATGCTTTAAGCTTGTCCTCTTCTTCATCGATCCACCTCGAGATTCTGAGCAGAAGTATAAATTCAACGATCAAAAAGTTAAATACGATCAAGGAACTATCATCCTAAAACATGATAAAAACTAATTAAATATTTTTTCTTCAGTACTTTGAATTATTAATTAATTACTATAACTTTTAACCATTTTTTTTATTTTATACAAGTCAGCTATATATATATATATATATATGATTACTCTTTCTTTAAAATAATTTTACGTACCTCTCTCTCAAGTAACTAGCATTGGCGAAGTAGAGAGGAGCGCCGAGTTGAAGAATAAGAATTCCAGGAAGAGTGTCGGCGACAGGGTAATGGTGAATATTTCTGTAAATCATGGAGTTGGGCATGTTCCCAAGGACTAGAGTCCTCGGCCTTGCTACGAACAAGAGCACTCGAAGCAAGGACAAGGCGACTGCTATGACGAGCCCAATCTCAACACTGGCGAACACCACGCCAAGGAAGGCACTTAGGCAGACGACGAAGTCAAATTTGTCTACTTCCCATAGATGAACGGCGGCTTCGTATTTGATTAAGCCAAGCATTGCTGAGATGATTATGGATGAAAGGACTACGAGAGGAGTGTAGTGAAACAATGGTGTTAGGAATAGCAAGGTGAACATCACCGCAATTGCCATCACTATGTTGGAAACTGCTGTTTTGCATCCTGCGTTGAAGTTTACCGCAGATCTGGAGAAGGGTCCTGTAAAAATTTATTCAAAATTACATCTTCATGATGTGCTAAAAAGCCATATAAAATATTATATTTACACTTAAAATGAATTCTACCAATATTAAGGTATATATAGTGTAAGATTAATTGGGTAATTAATCGGTCATTTTTGAAATAGTTAATTTTGAGGAGGGGCAGGGTTATAGGTACCTGTGGTAACGTAACAAGAGGTGCAAGAGCCAACAATGTTCATCATTCCAAAAGCAAACATCTCTTTGTTCCCATCAATGTTGTAGTTCTTGAACATTGCAAAGCTTCTTCCCACTGCTATGCCCTCCTGCACCATCCATCCATCCATCATTAAATTGAACTAATCCTTCTTTCATTACAAACTAACCAACGTGACGTCATTTTTTTAAAAAAATTGTTATATATTTTAATTATTTAAAGCTTTTATTTGTTATTTTTAGTATTAATTTTTTTATTTTTATTAATTATTAAACATAGTATTAAGTAAATATGTAAACTAAAATTTATGTGTAAAAAAATATAAAACAAAGAGATAGAAGAAATATTCTAAAATAAATATTTCTTTTGGTGTAAAAAAAAAATCTAAATAGGTCAGAGAAGTGTTACTGTTTAGTGTTAACTTTATACTAAAATGTCTAAAGTTACATTTTTTTTTTTTTTGGTAACACTAAATTTATGTGAAAAAATAATTTTATACTTTGTTGGGCATGAACTTGTTTTTCGTTTAAAATATTGGTACCTCATTTTCAAAGAGATTTTAAAAATGTTTAGTCATTCACATTTCTGAACTAGCGTTGAAAAAATAAAAAAGAAAAAAAAACCCAAAGCATTGGACAAAACTTTTTTTTTTTTTTATGGGAATTATCAATTAAGTAAACGTCATATTAGAAGGCAGGGTGATTCTATGTTCCTTGGCATATCATTCGAGAACTGGGACGTATTGTGTAGTGCCACGTAGTAATTTAGAAAAGAGGCTTACAGCGAGGCCGATGATACCACTGACTATGCCAGTTTTGACAGCTGTGGTCAAATATGGTGATCGTAGGACAAAGTGGGTCAAAGATTGTGGATTCAACCCTTTCTTCAGATTACCAACCTGCATGATTAAAATAAAATGACCGAAAATGCACTTAGTACCATTTTTTTTTTTGTTTGTCACCGTAATGACAATAATAATATAAAAATCAAGTTCAAGGCTAATTAATTAAATGAAATTATTTAATTTAAAATTCTTCATATTTCATTTTAATGAACATAATTAAATTGATTATTACAATCTATTAGATGAATTGGTACGTAATTTACAATATATATTATTTGTTAATTAAATGGCAGTAAATAGAGTAATTGCATGAAATTATAGCTATACAGCTAAAATAATTAATTTAATATTTATGATTTTTAAATTTCTTAGCAAGTGCAGATTGCTTGGTATGAAATTTATAATAGTTCTTAATTAAAAGAAAGTTAAAATATTGTAATAGATGGAAACAAAAAAAAAATAAAAAAATAACCAATTGCCTAAGGAATACGAAAGATATATAGAATTAATTTACCACTTGCACGCCATGTTTTTCTGCGTGGGTGAGATAGACTGCTACACTTGCTATGATAACTGATGTGAGAGGCGCCATGGCAGAAACCCAGAAGTATTTTGGCCTTCTCTTGCTCTGTTTGCAGCAATTGTCATGGAAAAAAAAATACATCATATATAAGATTAGATTATTGAATAAATAATACCCATGTATTTTATTTTAAAAGTAATACCACAATAAATAAGATAAAAGTACATTGAAATTACAATTATTTGTAAAATTTCATGCAATAGGAGAAACAATAACATTGAATGAAACTATACTATTCTTTGAATGAAACTGTTAATTCAATTGTTACATTTACAGAAAATAAAAATATAATTATAACATTTATAATCATTGATTTGAATAAGTGCTACATATTTTAACGCGTGCAAAAATAATATAATTTAGGTAAATATTAAAATTACATGCAAATATCAGGATGACTGTTAGATTAATATTCTCCTTATTTGAATAATATCATAGTAATAGCTTAAGATCGTATGATTATTTTCATAATAATAATAATAATAGTTATTATTATTATTATTTTGAAATTTTTGTTTGTTATTGAAGCATCCGATTACTGTTGCATAACGTCATCTTCACTGTTTTCATCATCACAAATGATGCTTAATTGACTTACAAAGTTTCTTGCGAGAATGAGGAAGAAGAGGAAGCAACAACCCATGACCCCAGTTCGCCATCTCCACTGCAACAACGACAACATTTTAATTATGTGATTAATGACAAAAAATCAATAAAATGCCAACCAATATTATTGACTCAGCTATCGACTGTATATTATATTATAAACAATGCTAAATAATTATGTACCTCAAAAGATATATTACCCCTTTTTATATATGCAAATATATAATTGATGTGATAGAAAATAAAGGGGTTTGTGATTATATTATATATGTAGAAAAAATAAAAATTAAACCTGATGTGTTTGGGAGAAGATGGAACGCATCACAGACACAATATCAGTTTTGTCGGTGAAGCGTTCTAATCCCAGTATCCCCTTCAGCTGTTGCAGTGAAACCACCGTGGCTGCCCCAGCCATGAACCCTTCAATGGTTGCATGTGATAGAAAATCCACAATAAACCCTAGCCTGAAACATTAGTTCACACTCCTTCAATCATATATGATGTGTTATTTTTTATTTTATTTTTTAAACTACAGAATTTTGCCTAATTTATTCATTTATAATTTTAATTTAATGACTATTTAAACACAGAGAATAATATCAATAATTTATAAACACTTTAGATTTATTCATAATTAATAGTAATTAAATTGCATGACGCCAATATAATATAGGGCAATCTAAAAAAAATATTAGAATCATATTTTTAATACAAACAATAATTAAATATATAATTAATTATTTAATAATTATAAATATTTTGGTTATATAAAAATATAATTATAGTAATTATTTTGTAATTTTATCTTCATTAACGATAATAGAGTGTTTATAAACTAACCTAAACAAACCTAAGGCAGCTTGGAAAAGTCCAGCGAAGAATGTGGCAGTGAAGGCAAGGTGAAGGTAGAGTGTTGGTTGTTCTTTAGGATTGACCTCGTTCTCCAACATGGTACCCATCAAGAGAGACACCACAGCAACAGTCCCCACGGCTAAGTCTCTGGAGCTTCCCATCATCGCATACACCAATGGTGGCACAAAGCTTGAATCTGCAATAATTTCATCTCCCAAATCAGTCAACACTTCCTGGTATTTGAGATCATTTTTATTTATCAGTTACAAAAAGGGAGTTTCATTGAGGCCGATCTTATGTTTTTAGTGGCCTAGGGTAAAATAATAAGTTGGGGTTTCAAAAAAATAATGGGCTAACTTCTTAATAAATTAAAAATAAATAAAAATAATTTTTTAAAAAATATAATTTTTTAAGTTATTAACAACCAAAGAAATGAAGTTAATGTTTAACTTTTTTTTTTTAAATTAAAGAAAAAATATTTTTTTTTATCATTTTTATTATATATATGGGCCAAAGAAAGGGTTGTATGAGCCTTGATATAATAGTTTTAAAGGGACGAGTGGTAGGAGCCGATAAACAAGTAGTAGTGCCGGTTCAGTGAAGTAAAGTTCCGTCTCTCTGACGCGATGACTATCCCTGCTTCAAAACGTAAGGGCTAGCTAGCGCATACAATTATCGCAGTTTCAAAAATTTTTATTAAAATAGTTAGGATATTTGTCACATATCCTCCCAATTATTGCTGTCGAAAGTCTTTTATAATATTTGGTGAAAAGTTAAAGGTTTACTTCAACTTTTATAATTTTTCGTTCTCCGTTGTAAAAATGGCTTCTGTGTTTGGAATTTTGAGCTCTTTGCAAAATAGGACTAGTATGAATTTTAAGTATTTTAACAGTATTACATAGTGGATAAACCTTTCAAATTAACTAAAATAAATATTTTTCAGTTATATTATAATTTATCTTAATTTTTAAAATTTTGTACTTTTTACAGTAGTTTCTTTTTTTTTTTTTTTAATTCAGCGGACAGTTGTTTACATATAAATATATAAAAATTTACTGTAAATAAAAATGATTGTTGATATTTTATATAAAAAGTAATTTATTTCATTTATAATACATATATAAATATAAAAATTGCATAAAAATTTATATACTTTTATAATAAAAAATCAAGAAGTCTTTGTAATAAAGAGCCCTTGCTACTTGAGAGAATAGAAAGCGTAAGAAGGATAAAAGTGGAGGTAAAACTTCGAATTCTCACCAAATGTAAAAATGATTTTAAAAACAATGAATGAGAGCAGAAGACGCATGGTGGGTTTTGGCTGTTAGAACCGGCCATTTCTACCAGACAGCACCACATAACGTAAAAGGACCTTATTCATAATAATTAGGTTTTAAATTTATTACCATTTTCAAATGTTTGAAATATATTTAATGATAATAAACATAAAAATCGGCACATAAATCCAATTTTAAACACCAAATTTTATAATAGATAATGTGGTATATATTTACACTATTAAATAAAAAAATAATGTACATCTTAAGATACAAACTAATTCATTTAATAATTATAAATATATATTGCGATATTTAATATTTAAAATAAAATTTATATAATATTGCTCATGTGTATATCAAATGCATACATAGAAGTACAATTATTTATGTTATCTTATGAAAAATCAACTAGACTTAGGCACTTTTTTATGATTATTATTGCATCCACATTCAACAATGCCGTGTAATAACTTGACTCTTTAATCTTTCATTTCTCGGAAGTGTAAGCTTCAACACGAAGAAAACCAATTTGCAAGCTACCTTGCCGATTTATAGCCTCTTTTCAAACCAAAATAAATTCATTAATAAATGAGAATAATGTTATACCATACATAATTGTTCATTTTTTTTTTCAAAATTAGCAGTAATTAATTAATCACTCTTATATATTTTAAAAACACATGTAAATTTATGGATATCATGCAATTTACGTGTATCTTTGAGAAATCTAATGGAGTTGAAAGTAATTAATTAACATCAGAAAATAGCACTCACATAAGCCGACAATGGGTGGCAAGTTGGTGAGCTTGGCGTAGCTAATCCCTTGCGGGATTGCGAGCGTAGCTATGGTGATCCCGGCAATGAGGTCTGATTTGAAGTGTTGGAGAGTGTACCGAGGAGCCCATTCGAGTATCGGGAAGAAGTATTGAACACCCAACACTAGTTTTCTTGATAGAGGTTGGTTCTTGAATTGCCGAAGTGGGTCGTCGGGGAAGAACGTTTCCTTAAGAGCAGTCTTGAAGGACTTGATGAAGGGCTGCGCTGGGGGAGCCGCAACGCCGTGACGGGCGCACCCGCATTGGGGTATCCGATCATCAAACCCGAAGCTTCCCATTTCGCCGCTCTCCGGTGGTTGGTGGTAACGTAGCGGTGGTGGTGGTGTGATGGTATGAGAGATGGAGATAAGTGGGGAGAGTTTTATAACGGGGAGGACACGTGCGGGGGAGGCATAATTAGACAGGTATGCTAGGTGTGTGTGATGTGTTTGAATTGATTTATTATCTTTTTAGATTATTATTATTGTTGTTGTTTTCTTGACGATAGAAGAGGAAGCAAAATGGAAGACGTAGTAGTAGTAATAATAGAACATTGCGATTGCAAATGGATAAGTCTAGTGTGGAGCCAAGAAACTAAGAAAGAAAAGGCCATGCGTGGTCAAGAGCAGAGGTAGCTTTGTGATGGCTTGATGTGATGTGGGTTCTTAATTGTTGTGTCACCCAAATTTATTACTTTCTTCTCTTTTAAGTAAGAGTTAATTGTCAAATTGAACTTAATATGTGGTATTTTTTTACAATCATGATTTGAGATCTAAGTGTAAATGGAATATCATGTAGTAGTATTTGTCCTACTATCGTCTCTTTTAAGTTAATGTGATCTTTTATATTTATTTTTTATGTAATTTTTTTTTTGAAGATGAGATCATTTCAACATGGGCTCTAAAAGAATAGTAATATCAAATTATCTAAAATCAAGAGAAAAAAATTTAAAGAGGAGTAACGGAGTTGATGTATGCGTTAGACGAGGGTTCAATTTCTACTTTTACCGTATATGTGCCACTTTTACAATAATATTCTTATCCTTACAAAGAGGTTAGTAGCCATTCTAAATTTAGGAAGAGTGATGCTCAAATTATCTATAAAACCTAAAGGATAATTAGTTTGGATAAAAAGGGGTCTGAATACACATAGTGCAAATATATATACATATTTTATGTAATATAAAAGTTTTGCATGGGTAATTTAGCAAACAAGATATTAGTAAGAAATGCCTTTAATATAAGAAAGAGGATGTCTATTTATATTTGGACAATTTACTGTTTGTGCCCCACTCAATTTTTTTATTCTTAAAATAATACCAAATCTTACTCAAATAAAGATATTTTAAAAAAATTTACAAGAACTTAATTACGATAAAAGTAGTATACTGATAAGATATAAATCGTAAAAATATATTTATGTAGGCATACAAAGTGCTAGTTCTATTTTTTCATAATTAGGCGGCTAATTTTTTTTGAATATTTTAAAATATAAATAAAAATGTTTGAAGAAAATCTGAGCGTTATTAGTGTAACCTGCATCAAAAAAAGATGTTAACATCTACCATACATATACATTAATAATAATTGTTTGACTTAGAGCTCAAACAATTATATAACTAGGATTTTAAGGTTTTCTTTGTGTCATATGTTATTACATATATATATAAGTTAACATGATATATATATATATATATTTTATGTTTTCTTGTATCATATGGTATTAGCTTATCAAGTACTGAGCTTTCTAATTGGGATTAAATTAATATAACTAGGGTTTAATCAGGAGTGTAACAACTAAACGTAAACATTTTAATTTTGACAAGATGATTTCAACAATGTACTCCTCCAAAACATTAGTAATATTAAATTATCTTTTAGATTAGAAAAGGAAACAAGAAAAAGGAAAAGAAGATTTTCCTGCCCATTGTTTTTGAGGAGCTTTTGACAATTCTTCTTGCAACACAAAACTTCTGTGGGTAATTAGCAACCAAAGTGTTTGTATATGTGTGTGTGAGAATGTATTTAATTATATTAGAAAGGAAACTAAATGTTGTCATCAAAAAATAATATTATATATATATGTACACCCTTTTTAATAAATAAAAAATGTAGGGTGTACTTGTAGAAAAAACGATGGATTTGTTGTACTTGGGATGTGCCAACATTGACGTTTGTACACACGATTCCTAGGGAGGCACGTCTTCTATTAAAAATTAAATGTCCCAACTTAAAAACGAGAGTTTTGTTCAATGTGCAAAGTATCAGCAGTCAAAGCTTCAGTTTGAACAAGTTCTATGCCCGTCAAATAAGTAAGTCTAACGTATAGACCACTTAGCATAAAATAATAATATTGCATGCACGAAATTCAAATAAAATAATTAATCTCTAATATAAATATAAATATATAGATAGTAGAAAATTAAATGTTGCTCATAATTATTAAGTAAACAAATATGTACTAATAAAAGTTAGGTGGTTTACTTAATGCCCCTCATATAAAAATTTCGAGATCAAGTTCAAGTATAAAAAAAAAAAAAGCTTATTTTAGAAAAGCTCTAACCAGTTTAAGCCTCATGATAAGTTAAACAGTAGTTAATTTTGAAATATATATAAAATTAGCGTGTCAATACGTTGCAAAAAACAGAAAAAAAAAAAAAAACTAAACCAATAAATAAGTATTGTATCTCTTGAATAGTGTTACGGTTATATAAAAAATTTGTATAATTAGAATTGCTAGTATCATTTGGCAACATGAATTATGTAATTAAACTCTAACAATTATGTACATTCTATGATTTTTAATTATATATATATATATATATATATATATATATATATAATTAAAAGTCA
>JAJIYU010014867.1:0-12989 GCA_030144865.1 Tinospora cordifolia
CTAGGTGGGTCTAAGGTGGACCATAAAGTCATTATTTAGAGGTCTTGAAGAACTATTTATTTATTCATTTGTATCTCAATATGTATATATATGTGTGTTTGTGTGTGTGTGATATATTGCCTATTTTAATATATATTATTTAATTTCTGTTAATTTATGATTTAAAATAAAAACTTCTATTAATTTATGGTTCCCATCCATTCACACAAGGGGGGGTGGGGGAAGGGACTCAACTTCCTTGGTCATAACTCCTTCCATCCACCTCCCTAATACCTGATGAGTAACACATAAATTAAACATTGAGCAAAAAATTATAGACAACATATCAAACTTAATATTCTAATATTAGCAAAAGAAAAAGGCACTTGGTTGGATTTGTGGAGAAGGACATGAGTGGCTTCTGTTTAATAAAAAATATGTTGTTAGAGCTAGAAGCCAATTAGGGGATGCGATTTCTGTTATTAGTCTCAAGTAGTTGGAATGAAGCTTATCATATTGTTTGCATGTGACTGATAGATTGCTTCACGAGGATTACCATTTCCACAATATTAAGGGGTATAAATAGTGTTAGAGGCTTCTGTTATTGCAGGGCTTGTAGCCTTACCCTTGCATTGCAAAGAAGTTGCTTTTTGGATGAAAGCTGATGACTTCCCAATACTGTTTCACGAGGCCCACCTTTGTGTTTATGCGTCTTCAGACGTAATTGACTGATCCTAATAGGTCCTTAGGCAACACAACAAAAGAGTGATGCTTCAATCAGTCCAAATGACATATCTGAAAAGTGGTTTTACTGAAGAAGATACTTCTTGTTCTTAGATCTAGAAGCACTCACAATCCATATTAGGTTAGCAACTAACAAAATGGAGCGTGATTTTTTGTGTTATATTGTGGATGAGAAGACCATAATCTTATATCAGGTCACATTCTGTTTCCTAATGTCAGCATCTACATAATAGTTGATGCATTTTCAACCAAAGATCTCTAAAAGGGAGTATCTAATGCATGAGACTTCTGCCATCTTGAGGTTTGGAGGGGGGATGTGTGTGGTCACTAAAAGGAGGCTCTTTCTAGATTTGAAAATGCCTCCTCCAAGTCAAGATGAAGCAACCATAACCTTTGTGTCAAATTTCTCTCAACCAAAGATGTCATTTCTGACAGTTGTCATGTTCTAATGCGTTTTCGTAGTGCCCCTACTTTTCTAAATGTCACATGGCTTATCGGGTGATGTCTTGTAATGAACCAATCTTGGCAAGATTTAATTTTTTGTAGCATACCTCATTAGAAGTGTCCCAACCAGCATTTGCATCTGGACGTCTTGATTTTAGTTTATAGAAAGGTGGAGACTGCTCATTTTTCTAGTAAGTTTGCTTCCGTCTTCCCACTAGGTTCTTTGTACAATACTTTTGGTGATGCAATGACTTAAACTTTCAATGATAGCTGTTATGGAAGTGGAATTTGATTGTTCTTTCTTCATGTTAATTCAGGGAAGTATACCATTGCCCATTTTGCAATTTATGCCGTGTTGGGCGGGGGCTTGGTGTGGACTTCTTTCACTGCATGACATGCAATTGCTGCCTCGGGATGAAGTTAGTTGACCACAAGTGCCGGGAGAAAGGTCTGGAAACAAACTGTCCCATCTGTTGTGATGACTTGTTCACATCTAGTGCAGCAGTTAGAGCATTACCGTGTGGTCATTTTATGCATTCTGCTTGTTTCCAAGTATGTCTTTTGAGCTTCTTTTACTTGGTCTTCACTTCTACTATTTTGTAGGACGAGGTTTTCTATTAGGGCACTTGAACCGGAATCTCATCTTTGATTTGTTTTTCTTTTATGGTTCAGGCGTATACTTGCAGCCACTATACCTGTCCGATATGCAGCAAATCCTTGGGAGATATGGCGGTAAGGGATTTACTAACATTCATTTTTCATTTTTCATCATTCAACATAAGCACAAAGTATGTCCACAGTTGGTTTCCTGAATTTTTCCAGCCAAATATAAAAAAGGTTAGGGCATTATTAGAGTTTAAGTCCAGGTTCGGCCAAAAGCCTTATCAAATTTAAATTTCACTTTGTTTTGGCTGAAAACACTTCAGAGAATCAGGCGTTAAATCCCAATCGGCACAGGGTAAATTGTGTTAATTTGTTGTCCTATCCAATGACATTACTAGTTTACTACTAGTCAAGCAACCATGTGCCAGAATCATTTACGTTACATCGTCATTGAGTTTCTCTAACTATTAATGTGATACCTAGCCTTGGAATCTTATGTTATTGCCTAAACATTGTGCAAATGAATGTTATTTGTTTACTAGTTATAACGATTTAAGTTTTTAAAGCAATTCATGTTTAATTAGAGTCAGATTTGGATGGATATGCTAGTTCGTACTGCCTAGATATTAAAATTGGAACAGCTTTGTGCTCACCATAGGCATGCATGTTAATAATATAAGGCATCCATTATTTATTATGTTCAACCACTTTGCAGCCCTAGGCATATGTGGTGTTTGACACTAGGACATTCCTTTGGTATAATGTGCATCTGTTAGTACATTAGTTTTTTGTGCACATACAACATTCTGAAAGGACTCATTATACATTGTTTTCTTTCACTATTTCTTGCCATAAGACTCAAATCAACTTGAGGAACTCTTTTCCGTGCTACATGGGGTCGATTACATGAATGTGTATTTTTACTTGACTTTCTCCTTTGTAACCATTAAAATGGAAAAACTGTAAATTCTTCTTCACTTTTCTGTTTCTAGAGATTTTATTCTGAAGGGAGTGTACCATTTTAGGTTTACTTTGGAATGCTTGATGCTCTATTGGCTGCTGAAGAGCTTCCTGAAGAATACAGGGATCGTTGTCAGGTTCGCTGCCTCATTTCACATACTAATATTCTATATACTGCTATGTGCTCTTCTTGTTACAATCTTATTTTAGCCCTACACAATCTATTTCTAGTAAACTTGGAGTTGTTTTGAATTTTTCAACTCAGGATATACTTTGCAACGACTGTGATAAAAAGGGGGTGGCTCGCTTCCACTGGCTGTACCACAAATGTGGGTTTTGTGGATCATACAATACGAGGGTTATCAAGAGTGAATCTCCACATTCAAACTGCTTAACACCAAATTTGTAAGTCCCCATGATTTCCGAATTGGTTTTGGGTGGTCGATCCAGGATTGTAGATAGTGTAACAATTACCCACTTTCTGGGTTGAGCTCTGAGTATGCATATATTCCATTTCCACTCCAAAAATTTTTGTGTTTCTTTACGATATAAGGTTTGTTATATAGATAGATTTCTTCTGAATCTTCTCGTGTACAATTGGCATTGTTGCACATTCTCGGAATGTCTTTGCTCAAAGGCATTTCTGTCAGAAACATTGA
Organism: Tinospora cordifolia; assembly: GCA_030144865.1. NCBI lineage: Eukaryota > Viridiplantae > Streptophyta > Magnoliopsida > Ranunculales > Menispermaceae > Tinospora > Tinospora cordifolia. Next base: position 3,390 of record JAJIYU010014867.1, read on the forward strand.
ATCGGCATGACAATCAAATCTATGTTACAGTCACATGTATGGGATCTCTTTATGATTCTCTTACTGACTCTGCAAAACGTTGAGCTCTAGAGTGGACAGAGTTCGCTCCATAACATTTTCTAAAACGAGATCTGTATATCTAATCTGCAAGTGGTTAGTCACTTTCATGGAATTTTAGTTTTCATTTTTATTTTGATAATTTGTCTTCATTATTTTTTCGTTTTGTAAAATAATTAAACAGGCAGTTAATGGAGGGCATGATGTTGTAAACAAACAGATAGATGCTCTTTAAATGTTTGATCTGCCATTAAGTAATCTACTTTTATAATTTAAACATATTTTAATAATTTTGAAATTAAAATAAGCACAAAATTGGTGGATACTGTTCAAATATAGAAGTGTTCGTTTTAGAAAATCGCAATGAATTTTACGTTTCAAACTCTGCAACTAACAAAAAATTTGCTTCAAATCAATTTGCAACGGAAAATTTTTGTTGCAAATTTGTTTCAATTTTAGATTTGTAACAAATTTCCTCACAATAATTTTTTATTCGTTTCAAATATGCTGAATTCTCGTAGTGTCACTCACTTCCTCTTCAAGTCTGAGGGCTCTGTTTGAGCTAAGATTCTCTTTTCTATCATATTAACTTTACTTCAATGCTTACATCAATAAGTGCTTGATAATTATGGTCGATACACATGGCATGTCCTCATTACCATGCAAAAATGTCCTCATTTTTGTATAAGATTTCAATTATTTGGTCAAGAAGCCTCGAGGTTATTACTAACCTGACCTTTACCATCCTTTCAAAATCATTAGTTATTTGTAGCTGCATAAGGTTTTCGACGGTCTAGATCTTCACTCGACATCTTTAGCTGCATAAGGTTTCATACTGATCCTAAGCTGCCTAATCATGAAAATTTTCTTGGCTTCCATGTATAATTTTGATTCCCTAGTCTATAGAGATTGTTATGTCATGCCCAGAGTCTGTTGAGAAGTGGTTGACCCATAATGGTATTGCAAGGTTAGTCTATTACATTAATTAAGTAGTTGCACCATTTGGGAGTGCAACTCTTGGGGAAGCCAAAAAAAGTAACTAAAAAAAGGATGATAATTCAACTGGAGGTGAGAAAAGCCTTTAGCACACCTTTTTTTTTCAATAGAGAAGGCTTGACTTCTCCAAATGGACCAAGTAGACCAAGTGTGTGCATAAAGTAAACTTGGATGGTTGTAGACCGTATGCCATTTCACCATTAAGAAGCTGGCCATTGTGGTGACCTTGTATTCTTTATCACATGCTATTATTAGCAGATCAATCCTCATTGCAACATAATGTAAACTTGGTAATAAGTAAATCAATTAAGGTCAATGACTCCTTCTTTAGCCTTGGTTGTCAAATACTAATTAGTAAAGTATATCCACTGAGCTGGTTTCATTTACCATAGCTTGTGAACTTTATACTTTGCCATGTTCATGGCCACAAAGGGTGTCTATATGCTTGCAGATGATATCTTGCATTTCTTCTTCTATGAATGTAACGGACTAGTCACTTCACTTCTATTTCTTGGGTCAAGCTTTGAGGCGCCTGGTTTATGATCTAAACTTTTGAACTTGGCTTTCTTGACTCTATTGGGAGTTATGACTAGGTCTCCCTCAAAGATGGTTCTGATATCTTTAATCGGTTTAGCTCAGTCATTGTTTCTAGCTATAATTATGCCTTTGCACGATACCTTTAAAAAATCTTCTCAAATGTCCTTGTTTGATCAAAGCCTCTATTTATTTAGGTCACGACACTAACATTAGTCAGTGCAATTATTGTGGTCCTAATGACATTTATAGTGCCTAATCTACCAACTTCTAGATCTTTTTTTTAGTTTGGCATATTCCTTATCCTTAATTTCTATCTAGATTTGTTCCAAGAAGTGTTGAGGAGGTGTATGTTGAGTGTATGCTTTCAGGAATATTGCGGCTTTGTTATTCTCTCTAACCTTATTTTGACTTCTTGCAAAATATTTTTTTCCATTCTCTTCAGTCATTTTACTTCCTCTTGTTGTTATGCTTGATGGCTTGAACAGGGACTTTGCTTGCCTTCTTTACTTTGAACTTCAAGTCGGTTTGGATGCGTTATTTTGCTCTTTGTCTAAGTTATTTGTATGTCTTTGACTTCTTCTTGCTCAAAGAGTAGCTTAATTTCCTTACTTAAAAGTCAATTTCACATGCTACTAGGTTGTGTTGTCATTATAATCATATGCCTTGATGGCTTCCTTGTTGAATTATTCAAGGTCGTCTCTCAAACTTTCTCTTGGTGTTTGCCTGAAAGCATAGACTTTTCTTAAATTTTACTTCTTGTAAAATGCTTTACAAATTTGTTATGCAAATGATTGAAAAAAAAAAAAAAATCAAACTTGGCTTCAAATTGTTGAACCACTTTAAAGCAGTCCCCTTTAATATGATGTTCAAACCTTTTACATTGTGGCTTCATCATAGCCCTTATAGTGCATTCCCGGCTTGTACTTGTCAACATTGTGTCATGGGTTTTCTTCTCCATCATATATGGTGATGTCAATAGTCTTAATGCTGTTTTAGAGTTTTTCCTTTTATCTTAGCGACAAACGACGTAACTTTTGACTTCTACTCCTCATAATGTTTCAGGTAGGTGTCCTTAGTGTCAAAGTAGTGCTATCTTGCTTCGTCTTGATAATCTCCTTGATATCAGGTTGCAATGATATCACCTTGAAATATTGCTCATTCTTTTGGAGGTTGCTTCTTTCTATTGTGCCATTATCGACCTCTTGGCATTTAGAAAATGATGCAAATCACTCACAAAGAAGGTTTTTCATGAGCTGATCAGTTGGTCTAGTTTTTTGCTAGCAACTAACTATTTCCTTCCTTTTTCTTTGATTAATCATTCAAGAGACTTTAGGAGTGGATTGACATCTTGATTATCTTCTTTCGTTTAGCTATAACAATGTCAGCTCCTCCAAGTTCTCCATCGCACTAAGCCAACCGTTCTTCTTTTAGTCAAAATTTTTTAGTTTGATACTTAGGTAGGCCTTCCTGTCTTGACCGTTGGAACATTACGGGAGGTGGTGGCTTCGCATTTATTAGAATGCTTGCTTTTTAGCTCATTTTGCTAGATTGATTGTCGATTTAAACCAACCCAACGTGATGAGGAAAGGCAATTAGAACTCGCATAATCAAAAGATCTTGCTCATTTGAGTCTACAAGGCAAGAAAATCAAAATCCCTTTAATGCTTAAGTTAAAGACTAGTAAGTATGTAGAAAGCTCACATGTGATTAGCAAAATGTGAGTCGTATACAACTTGCACAAGGCTGGAGGTACACATTTATAAACCAGGGGATTTTTGGAGACTAAGTAAACTATGACTATGCTCATGATGAAGGGTTAGTGATTTGGGCAAACTAGAATCCAGGTGCAAGTAATGGATCTTGACTCATTGTGTGGTTAATGCTGAATATTTAACCTTGTCATGCTTGTCATGCTCAATGTGCTAGGTAGCACATTTTTTGTTTGACAACTTGTGAGTTTCTTCAAAGCTGAGGTGCGACTAGGATTGTGGTCATTTGTAGGGCATTGATTCATAGTGACTCTTTTAAGGTGGTATTCCATAGCTTAGCAGGCAAGGTATTAGGTTGTGTGGCATATGTGCCACGTGTTGTTTGCCTTAGGGCGTCTCCAATGCCTGAGCGGGCATGAGCGCCAGCTCAGGCATTGAGGAGCCACATATTAAAAAAAAAAAATTAAAAAAAAATAAAAAACAAAAGAAATGGGCATTGAGCGCTCGGAACTGTCCAAGCGCTCAATGCCCAGGGGGGTAGGTAGCGCTGAGGTGGCGCTCCATTGAGTGCCACCTCAGCGTCTCCAACCCCCCATTGGAGACGCCCTTATCTGACATCATCATGTCTTTGCCATGTGCCAGTTACTCATTTGACATTGCAAACATGATTCAATAGAGGTCTTCAAAATTAGAAATTATATATGTTAATATATCTTATAGATATTATACTAATATTTAAGATATTATATCTAAGATATTATATTATATATAAGATATTATATAATTATATTGTATCTAAAATATATTATACTATATCTAAAATATATGATACGGTATCTTTTATTTTTCTTTTTTTGCTCTACTGTACAACTATAAATACCCTACTATAGCATGTAAATCATTCATTCAGAATTCAAGTAATACAATTTACATCATAGTATCAGAGCTCAAGGTTTAGTTTAAGTGTCTTTTTTTTTTTTCTCAGAGCTGGGGCTGCTCTTAGGCAATTGTTGTGCAAAACTATTGCACTCCGCAACCGCCATTTCTATCGTACAACGATCAAAATCGTCTTGTACACCGATCAGAATCGCTCCTGATTGTGGCCGATCGCCCTAATCGCTACTGCTGATTTCTGCTATTGCACCGTGGCTGATTTTTGCTACTGCATCTTGCTATTTTCTGCTATTGCACCGTGGCTGATCTTGTTGCTGATTTCTGCTATTGCCCGTGGCTGATTTCTGCTATTGCACCGTGGCTGATCGCCATCTCCATTTTCTGCAAATTTTTTTTTCTCTCTTTTGCTGGTTTCCGTTACCATTTTCTACAAATTTTTGCTGGATCGCCACCACTACTCTCCATCTTGCTGCTAGACGTCGCTGTCCCATGATTGCTGCCCCCTTGATCTGAAGATTGCTGCTGGAAATTGCTTCGTTTGCAGATTGCTTCATCTGGTGCCCCATTATTATTGCTCTGCTTCCTCTGTACACAGCCTCACAATCGTTGCTGCTGCCTGAATCTCTGTTGCCATTGCTGCTGGTCATTGAAACACAGTTCCACCGCATTGCCCACTGCCGCTGCATCTTCAAATCACCGTGCCTATTTTTTGTGCGCTTCTCCTATTTATTTTTTCACTGATCGTTGCTGGCCGACCGCCACTCTGCTCGCCATGCCCGACGTTGATGCTTGCCGATTGCCTCTGTTGTGACGTTGTGAGTACCGCGCTAGCTGCTGGCGTTGTTGATCGCCATTGCTGCTGTTGAATATTTTTTCTTGGCCCGTCCTACAATTATTAATCCTTGCTGCTGATTATTTTGGTCGATTCATCACCGCTTGTGCTTGCTCCTCTGCTCATTTTCTCACGTTCTCACCAGTTCTGCTGCTTGCGTCGTTCGTGTGTTCTTTCTTGCCTTATATCACAGACATCTATATATAATGGATTCACGCAAAGATATTATTCGTCCTATTGATACTATTTTAGATGGGACAAATTATAATATTTGGGCACAACAAATGTTTATATTTCTCACAGGTCGTCGAATGTGGCGTTATGTCACCGGAGAAAAATCAGAACCTATCCAAGGTACCGCAAAGACTGACGCTGAGTTTGAAGAAATGCACGAGGTTTAGGTAAGTACTCACTGTAAGATTTTATATCCTGGTTAATCAATACATCTGTGCCATCTATTCAGATTCTTTTACCAAAATTTCGTAATACTCAACTTGCCTGGAATTTTTTGGCCAATCGATATAATTGCTCAAGCGATTTAGCTCTTCAATATTAGTTGGAATCTCGCTTACAACACTTACGACAAGCACCAGGCCAGTCAATTTTAGACTATCACTCGTAAATGAGTGCTTTATGGGATCAATTATCTCAAGCAGATCCAAATATCACACATCCTGCCTCTGCTAAAACGTTTCAGTCATATAAGGATTGTCGTCAATTCATTCAATTCATGATGGGTATACGAGATGATTTTGAACATGCGCGTACTTCGCTTCTCTATCGAACTCCTCTTCCGACACTTGAAACTGCACTTACTGAATTAATATCAGAAGAAACACGTTATGCTACTAAAATCAGCATGACCTCTGATCAAGTATTGGTAACCTCTACTCCTTCCCTAGATTTTGAACAACAGATTTCTGCTGTTGTTTCAAAAATACCTAGTCACTGGGCAATGTTACAAGTGTGACTTTTTTGGACATTGTGGTTCCGATTGTCGACGATCAAAAAATGATCCAACTAAAAATAATTCAAGTCGCACTGTTGCTTCTACTGTCTCTGTTGCACCAAACACATCTGAAGCACCTACCTTGTCTCTTACTACAACAGATCTTGAGGCACTCGTGCAATAGGTTCTATCCAAAATACCCACTTCTCTTTCTGTTAAATCAGGTAATCCATCACCTTAGTTTATTGACTCAGCTTGTTGCAATCACATGACCTCTGATATTTCATTAGTTTCACATAGTAAAAATAATCCACCCATTGCTGCTATCTACACTGCTGATGGATCAAGTATGACTATTAGTCACACTGGTACTATCTCTACACCTAATCTCTCTCTTCCTGACACACTTGCTGTTCCCAAATTGTCACTTAACCTACTTTCGGTTGGTCAACTTGTCGAAAATGGTTGTATCGTAACTTTTTCTAATAAAGGATGTGACGTGCAGGATCAGAAGACGGGGCAACTGATTGGGACCGGTCGTAAAGTTGGTCGTCTTTTTGAACTTACTTCTCTACATCCTTTGCTCCTTCTATTGTTGCGTCCGTTTTTACCTGTAGTTTGTGGCAGTCACGCCTAGGTCATGCATCTTTGTCTCGAATTAAAACTTTAGCTTATACTGGTTGTTTAGGTCAAGTCAATTTTGAAAATTTTGATTGCATTCATTGTCAACTGAGCAAACAAAGTGCCTTACCCTTCAATAAAAGTGAATCTGTTTCATCAACCCCTTTTGATCTCGTCCATTCTGATATCTGGGAACCTGCTCCCATACCTACCAAAGGAGGATCTCGATACTTTGTGATCTTTATTGATGATTTCTCAAGATATACGTGGTTATATCTCTTAAAAGATCGTTCAGAATTGCTTGATGTTTTTCGTTCCTTTCAACAAATGATTCACACTCAATTTGAGAAAAAGATCAAAATTTTTTGTGGTGATAACGCCCCAGAATATACATTTAATGCCTTTCTTGAAACTCAAAATAGTTGTGGGACTTTATACCATTGATCGTGTCCATATACCTCCCAGCAAAATGGTCGTGCTGAATGAAAACATCGACACATTTTGGATACCGTTCGATCTCTTCTCCTTTCCGCTCACTTATCCGAACATTTTTGGGGAGAAGCTGCACTCACTGCCATCTACACTATTAATCATATTCCATCCTCCACTGTAGCTGGCCAAACTCCATATGCAATCTTATATGGAAAAACAGTTGATTATTCCGTTTTAAAAACATTCAGTTGTGCATGCTTTGTCTTTCTACCCCCACATGAACGTTCCAAGTTGGAACTTCGTTCCCGACTTTGTTGTTTTATCAGTTATGGCATTGAACATAAGGGCTATCGTTGTTATGATCCCATTGCACAAAGATTACGCATATATCGCTATGTGCAATTCTGGGAACATCGACCATTTATGTCTCTTTCCGCATCATCCCCATCACCTCGTTCCCCTTTCCTATTCATTGATTCCTCTCCAGACATATTTTCTGACTCTAATGCAGGTGAAGCAAGCTCATCAACCTCCAACTTATCTAATAGAACTAATTTGCCTGCAACGTCAGCTGATCCAATCAACACATCACCTGAGTCTCTTCTTATACCTGAACTATGACATTCTAGTCGGGTAAGAACCCTTCCATCCCACCTTCAAGATTATCACTGTTTCTTTGCCCTAGCCACTTTGTACGAACCAACCACCTATCGCGAAGCTAAATTTGACCCGTTATGGCAACAAGCTATGGTCGAAGAACTCCAGGCTATGGAAACAACTCATACTTGAGACTTAACTAACTTGTCTCAAGGTAAAACTATAATAGGAAGTAAGTGGGTGTTCAAGATTAAAACTCATGCCGACGACTCCATAGAATGCTATAAAGCACGACTCGTTGCTCGAGGTTTTACACATGAATATGGTATTGATTATGAGGAAACTTTTGCACTAGTTGCTCGTCTCACGACTTTTCGCTTTTTACTGGCGATTTCTATCGTTCGCAAGTGGAAGATGCTCAAATGGATGTCAAAAATACATTCCTGAATGGAGACTTACTCGAGGAAGTTTATTTACAACCTCCTCAAGGCCTTGATCACCCACCAGGAAAAGTTTGTCGTCTTTGTAAAGCCATACATGGTCTCAAACAGTCTCCTAGAGCTTGGTTTGCCAAGTTTAGCTTTGTACTCTCTCACTAGGGATTCACACCTAGCTCTTATGAATCTGATTTGTTTCTACAACGTACAGAGGTTGGCCTTATTATTCTTCTACTTTATGTTGATGACATGGTCATTACAGGAGATGATGATTCAGGAATTCATGACTTGCAAACATTTCTTGGCCAGACTTTTGAAATAAAAGATTTGGGCACACTAAGCTATTTCTTAGGCCTTGACGTTACATCAAGCTCTAATGGATATCATCTTACTCAAGCTAAGTATGCCTCTGCTCTTTTATCTCGTGCCGGCTTGATTAATAGTAAAATTGTTGACAGTCCCTTAGAAACAAATGTCAAGTTACTGCCCAATGATGGTACGCCTCTACCAAATGCAATGTTGTATAGACAATTAGTTGGTAGTCTTATCTACCTTACTGTTACTCGGCCTGATTTATCTTATGTTGTTCAACTCGTGAGTTAGTTTATGCATGCTCCAAGATCTTCTCATTATGCAACAATTTTACGTATATTTCGATACGTAAAGGGTACCATGTTCTATGGTCTTCATTTCTCTGCTCATTCCTCCTTAGACCTTCATGCCTTTTCGGATGCTGATTGGGCCGGTAATCCTACTGATTGTCGATCTGTTATCGAATATTGCTTTCTTCTCGGATCCTCATTAATCTCTTGGAAGAACAAAAAACAAACATTTGTTTCACGCTCTAGTACAGAAGCTGAATATCGTGCTCTAGCAGATACCACTTCTTTCTTTAATTTTTTTTTAAAATTATGTAAAAGCAATCCAATTGGCTTGATTTACAAGTATAATTATTTTACTTTTAGTTTTCAAGAAAAATCAAATTGATGTTAATGGGTTAGAATTGTAGTTTGAGGCCTAAAGTGATCAAATCCAAATCAATGTCACCCTTGCATGCACATTATATGAACTTGTAAACTAAAAAAATTCATTTTCGATGTTTATGGAAACTATCTACAATTGATAATGTAATACCCACAAATTTCGGTGTTGTGATACTCAAAATTCGAAGAGAAAAAAAAATTTAATTTTTACTGTTACTATTCAAATATACGGTTACTGTGCACAAATACGATCACTATTTTGTCGGCAGACAAAATTAGATTTGGTGGGTTACTGTAGCTACAGTAACAAGTACTGTAGCCACAGTAACAACTATTTGCAACTGTGCAGTTTCATCTTTTCTGCCAGAAAAATCTATATAAACCCCCCCTCATTCTGAAAATTCATTTCAGCAAGAAAGAAAGAATTTCTTTGCTTACTCTCTTTTCTTCTCTTGTTCTTTAGCTGTTTTAAACAACAAATATAGTAGTAGGAAGGGAAAAACCCCAGTTTCTGTATAGCAGTAGTGAAGATCTACTGTTGGGTGCCTCTTTTGAA
>JAJIYU010014868.1:0-13007 GCA_030144865.1 Tinospora cordifolia
TGCAAAGATGGCTTAACAGCGGTTGGGCGAACTCGTCTTGGTGGGAGAGTTTCGTCAGGCCGCTGTGCCGGTCGGGCCGCCCTTGACTCTGGGAAGGGGTCCCGACAGATTCTATACAAAAAAGTTTAGCAGTGTCGCGACCCCTTTTCAAGTGACGTCACAACCGATACATAATTTTCAAACATGTCAGAGTACTAACATGTAAGAAACCCTATAATCCTTCCTAAGCAACTCACCAATTTCTTGAAAAATTTGATAGAGTCTCGTCTAAAATATAACATATGACCAAATTCAAATTACTTGATAGATCACAATCAATTAAAAATCCATATATTTCTTTATAAAATTAACCATACATCCACACAATCCATAATTTGTTCTGACATTATATGCAGATGATGACAAGTGTATTACATCTCCAAATACATCAATCCAGTTATGTATTATAATTACAACACCCGACCAACTCCAAAAGAAACTAAGAACGATATCACAACATTTTCCCTTTCTCTTTCCTATCAAAAGCTGGAGGAAATAATGGAAAGTAAAGTGGGCAAACAAAAAGTTCAGTAAATAATATGACTTATGATAATATACATCCATCATATATATAAAACATGCAAGGCAAAACAAATTTCAAATCATGTGCAAATGAAATAAAAATAACATATAAGCATAATGTAATATGTGAACATACATTCAACTTTAACAATGTGCAATCTTTTTAAAATATGAACCATCTCCCTCTTTCCAAATAATAGAGTGAATTTGCTCCTTACCGTGCAAATGAAGAGTGCATCGGCCTCTAGTTATCCAATTATTTATTCATTTCTATCTCATTCATTTTATGCTAGGAATGCACCAACTAGGATTACCACAATGGTTAATCTTGTGAGCTTGTTCCTTGAGACTATAACCAATAGAAATGTTGTCATGTCAATCACCTACTTAGATATGTAGTTGACATGCTACAATGCATTAAAATCATTTCATGAAATTCTAATAATCATGAAATGCAATATATCATTCTATTTAAATAAAATTAGTATTTTTAATATGATACCAATATCATACATAATACTACAAGTAAAGATTAGTCACCAAAATTACTGTCCAACTAGTTTCTAATATCCAATAACAAGTTGTTTCTACTGCACTAATAAAATATTGTCATCACAAATCATTTTATATGCAGCAAATCAAATTCAACTCATTTAAATTTATTTTATAAATCATTTTTCAACATATATTCATATTGAATCCAATATATACATTTGATCCCACATATTGGTGCGTATTAACTTGAATATGCTTAATAATCTTTAAGATTAATTTTCTACTCATATAAAATATTTTTATAGCAAAAAATATTAAAAATGGACTTCCCAATCATATTTTTATTAATTTTTTTAAATTTTGATAAATAACTTAATTAGTCAATCGTTCACCAAAATTTCAATTGATATCCAAAATTCATGAAATTGGCGTTGATGGGTACAAATTTTCATTGTCTACATTTCTATAGGTTCTAATTAAAATTTATAGGGTTTAACATACCCAAAAGCCCTCCCTAAAGTTATTAAACTTTGAGTATTTATATTGGTGTCTATAGGACAAATAAATACAAAATAACTACATATTTGTGATCTATGCATCACCATGAGTGTTGGTATAATTTTTACTAAGTTTTACTCACTTTGAGGTAGTACCCAATTTTTGGATATTGCTATAACACACTCCCTACAGTAAAGATTACGTCTCTAGGATCATAGTACATGACTTAATTAGCATTTTTATAATAAGAATTGGGAAAAACTGCTTATCCGTGCGTCGAATCCTTCAAAAAAAAAAAACTCAAATTTTCAGTTGCTTCAGTTTCCCCTTTCTCGTGTCTCTAGAAATCTTTCGAGAGTGAAAAATGAAATTGGAAATGAAAGAGTGGGGCTGCCCACAACCCACTGACCTACATATAAAATATTCACATGATTGCCTCCATCATTCATATACCCATCCATACCCATCATCCATAACACATCCATCATATTCAAATACATCTTTTGTTTGCAATTCCTCTAACCCAATGTAAAGCATATGTATTTCTTTATATATATATATATATATATATATATATAAAGAAATACATAACATGATTAGGGACACCATTACATAATATTCAAATACATCTTTTGTTGTGTTTTTCACCCACTATATAAATGGCTTACCTGCGATATAATTAAATTACATAACATGATTATGGACACTATTACATAATATGATTTATAGTTCTACCCATAATGAATCATATTATATAATCTTAATCAACCCATTATATAATAAAATTTATTTGATTTAACACATTTAACTTATAATAATCTCCTTATTATTATTATTATTATTAAATCACCCCAAATTTATTTATTTATTTAATTTGTTTCATAAACCTCTTTATAAATTGCATTTTTTTCCATGTGAAATTATTTATGCTTATATATACGTGTATAATATATGTTTATATACACATACGTTATGTCCACATGTCATGAAAATTGCGGGTTGTTACAATCTCTCCAACTTAAATAATTTCATCCTCGAAATTTAAAAAAAAAAGGAATGTACCTCAAGTAGTGAAGAGATCTAGGAACTGCTCCCACATCATATCCTCATGCTCCCAGGTTTGCTCCTCATTATCATGGAACTACCATTTGACTCTAGCCAAAGAATTTCCTTTATTTCTCAATTTCTGTATTCTTCTACTAACTATTTGTATAGGTTTTTCTTTATAGCCAGTATCCTTCTCAACTTGTAACTAAGTCAAATCTAAAACATGTGTCGGATCTGGATAATACTTGTGCAACATAGACACATGAAACATATTATGAACAACGACTAATTGAGGTGGTAAAGCAAGCCTGTAAGCTAATGGACCAATACTTTCCAAAATTTCAAACGGTCGTACAATGAGTGGAACTAATTTTCTCTTCACTCCAAATCTCATCTGATCCTTCTATTGTGAAACCTTCAACAAGACCTGATCACCAACTGCAAACTCCCAATGGTCCATGTCGATTATCAAAATAACTTTTCTGGCAATCTTGGGCTGCTTTAAGTTTTTGCCTAACCTGTTTAATCTTCTCTGTGTGATCTGCAACAACCTTAGGCCCCAACAACTGTGATTCTCCAACCTCATACCAACAAGTCGGAGATCTACAAGGTTTAACATAAAAAACCTCAAATGGTGTCATACCAATAGTAGTCTGATAACTATTATTATAAGCAAACTCACAAAAATAAAGATATTCATTCTAGTTCCCACCAAACTCTAAAATACAAGCCCTGAGCATGTCTTTAAGCAAATGAATAACTTTTTTAGACTGTCCATTAAACTGAGGATGAAAGGCAATACTGAGACAAATATTGGTCCCTAACTGAGTTTGCAATGACTGCTAAAACCTCGAAGTAAACCTTGGGTCTCAATCTGACACAATAGATAAAGGTACCCCATGTTGTTTCACTATTTCTCGCATATACAACTTGCCTAGCTTGTTCACAGAGTCCTTGATGTTCACTAGAAGAAAATGGGCAAATTTTGTTAACCTATCAACAATTACCCAGATGACATCATATCTACCTGGATTCCGTGGTAACCCAATAATAAAATCCATCGTGATATGCTCCCATTTCCATTCTAGAATGGATAATGGTTTCATCTGCCCTCTAGGCCTTTAATGTCCAGCCTTTACCTGCTGACACACTCCACATTTCTGTACATATTCAACTATATCATTTTTCATTCCATGCCACCACATTGTTGTTTTCATATCATGGTACATCTTGGTCGCTCCTAGATGAATAGTGTACTGTGATCTGTGTGCATCCTGAAGTAACTCAGCTCTAAGTTCCTGGTGAACTGGTACCTATATCCTCCCTTGGAATTGTAAGATACCATCTTAATCTTGATGCCAATCACTTCGATCAGAACTATCAGCCCAAGCATCATACATCCCAAAGTTTGGATCATGTTGTTGCAAATCCTTAATTCTTTGATTTTGAGCATTTGTTGGTTTCATTCACATTTGAGCGCATATGCCCAATGAAACTGTAGCTAATTCTAACATCTGCCATTCATGAGCCATTTGATAAGCCACAACTCCATCTTCAGTCCATTTCTTGCCCAATGCATCAGCAATGAAATTGGATTTTCTAGGGTGATATTCAAGATTAAAATCACAATCCTTAAGAAATTCTAACCGTCTGCATTGCCTCATATTCAACTCTTTTCGATTAAACAAGTACTTCAAACTTTTATGATTTGAGTATAATGTGAACTCCTCACCATAGAGATAATGTCTCAAGACTTTCAAAGCAAACACCACTATAGCTAATTCCATATCATGTACTGGGTAATTTTTCTCATGCACCTTTAAATGCCTAGATGCATAAGCTATTACTCTATCCTCTTGCATTAGAACACACCCCAAACTTAAATGTGATGCATCAGTATAAATGATTAGTTCTATTTAGGCTCTGAAAGTACTAGTACCGGTTTAGTAGTCAGTTTCCTCTTCAATGTAATGAAAGCTTCTTCACATTCATTAGTCCACACAAAGGATACTATATTCTAAGTTAGCCTAGCCAATGGAGCAGCTAATTTAGAAAATTCTCCACAAACTTCCTATAATATCCAACTAAACCTAGAAAACTTCAAATTTCAGTCACTGTGGTTGGTCTCGACTAGTTTATAATAGCCTCAACCTTTGAAGAATCTACAGAGACACTCTCTACACTTATCACATGACCTAAAAACTTCACTTTATCTATCTAAAACTCACGTCTACTAAACTTTGCATACAACTTGTGCTTTCTCAGGGTTTGTAAAGTCATTTGGAGATGTTGTTCATGCTCCTCCCGAGTTTTGGAATAAATTAAAATATCATTAATGAAGATAATGAAGAAGTGATCCAAATATGGTTTAAACACCCTTTGCATTAAATCCATAAAAATAACAGGTGCATTGGTTAACCCAAATGAAATGACTAGAAATTCATAATGTCCATACCGTATTCGAAAAGCTGTCTTGGGAATATCCTTATCTCTAATTCTCAACTGATGATACTTCGATTTCAAATCAATCTTTGAGAAATATTTGGCTCTAATTAGCTTATCAAACAAGTCATCAAATCGAGGAAGTGGATATTTATTTTTTATAGTCGCATTGTTTAGCTGACGGTAGTCTATACATAGCTGTATACTCCTATTTTTCTTCTTCACAAACAACACAGGTGCTTCCCAAGGCAACATACCTAGGGTAATAAATCCTTAACAATTCTTCAAGTTGCAACTTAAATTCTTGTAACTGCTTTGGGGCCATGCGATAAGGTGGAATAGAGATGGGTTTGGTTTCAGGCATCAACCTAATAATAAAATCAATCTCCCTTTTGTTAGGTATTCCAAGTAAGTCATCAAGAAATACATCTAGAAATTCATTTACCACAAGAATTTTTTACAACTGAATGCCCTGCTCCTTTTCATCCACTGTCTTTATGCGAGCTAAGTATTGTGCTTCCTCATTAGTAATTCATCGACCTCGAGCAGGAGTTCTCTAGGTATTCATGCCTCTATAAACAAAAGAAGGTTGTCTTGGAATCTAAAAAACTACTCTCTTAGCAAAACAATCAAGATAAACATGATAAGCTACAAGCCAATCCATACCTAGTATGGCATCAAATTCCAAGAATTCTAGCACCCTCAAATCAACGGACATTTCATATCTTTCATACTTAACACATTTCTCACATATCATATTAGAATAAATCTTCTCTCCTGTAGCTATACTCAATATCAAGGGTGTACTAGTTCTAACAGGAGTGAGTCTCAATCTATCTACCATGTTACCATAAAGAAATGATAATGTAGATCCAGCATCAATCAAAACATACATCATAATATCACAAATGTTAGTCATACCTTCAATCAAATTTTTGCTTGCCTCAAGATCAGGTTTAGTCACTGCATTAGGTTGCTCCCTTGGAGGCACTAAAGTCATTGGGGTGGAGCTGTCAATCCCTTTGTGGTGTTCAAAATGGACATTCATTTCTTTTTGCCCCTTCTGTCCATAATGAAAGCATGTAATATATGAGGGAGATGTAAAAAACCCTGTTTGTGACTGTATGCTGGGTGCTGACATCCCACTCTGTCCTCTGCCACCTCCTTGTCCCGATAGTACTGGTGATTTCACTAAGGAACTCTGACTCTGAGACCTCCCCATAAATTGTTGTCCCCTAGAACCTGATGTTGGCACTAGCACCATGGTGTGGTAAGTGTCCAATCCTACTCAATACTTATCCCGTATGGAATCTTTTATTTTCCTTAGATTGGTTCTTGTTCCACCTAGATTTGTTTTTTCCCTAGAATGCTACATTTTGCTCAGATGATAATAGGGAAGTATGTGAAGTAGCTTCCTGATTTGCAATTTCTACCCTCTTAAAGTCCAAAACCTGATTAATAGCATCCACATATGTCTTTAGCTCAACTAGTGCCAACCCATTACATATGACATCACGTAACCCATCACGAAGCTTTTCTATTCGCAGATTATAAGTGGCCACTAGCTCTGGTGCAAAGAAAGACAGTCTAATAAATTCATGTTCATATTCTCTGACTATCATATTCCTTTGCTTCAGATGAAGGAATTGATCCCTTAACTTATCCTTCTCTGCTGGTAGAAAAAAACACTCGTAA
Organism: Tinospora cordifolia; assembly: GCA_030144865.1. Classification (NCBI taxonomy): domain Eukaryota; kingdom Viridiplantae; phylum Streptophyta; class Magnoliopsida; order Ranunculales; family Menispermaceae; genus Tinospora; species Tinospora cordifolia. Next base: position 6,739 of record JAJIYU010014868.1, read on the forward strand.
AACATCTCCTTGAATTTCTCCCAAGAAAAAAAACCTGAATGTCGTCTACCTGTGGACTTCTACCATCGCTCTGCATCCTTGGTGAGTTAAAAGGTAGCTAATCTCACTTTGTCTTGATCCCCAACTTGCATATCTTTAAATATAGTTTTTATCTTCATCAACTAGTTTTCAGCAACTTCTAACACCAAACCCCTGACAAAGGTTGGAGGTTCTCTCATTTTAAAAGCTTTTATTACCTTGTTATATGTTTTATTTCTTTCTCATCACTTCTGTCTACTGGCACTGGAGTTTCTGTTACAACAGTAGGTTTTACCTCATTAACCCCAATGCTATTGGCACCACCTTCAAGAACTACTAGTGCATTAGGCCTCCGCAACTCTTCCTTGATGTTAGTCATCATCTCTGTTAATTGTATGGTACTATGTTTTTGCACCAATGCTGGGACAACCCAGATTTTTCATACATAGAATTAATGGGTTCGATGTGTACATTTTCATGTATTTTTCTGAAATTTTAATGAAAATACATGAATTTCCTCAATTTTTTTCTAAGTTTTAATCATTAATTGAAGAAAATTAGAATAATTGAAAAATATAATTTTTGGGAAGAGGATCCATAAGTTATGAAGAAAATATATTTTTTGGAGAAAATATGATTTTTCTGAGTGATTATTAAATTTTTGGGGATAATTATTGAACTTTTGAGAAAAAATATGAATTTTTGGGTTAAATATGAAATTTTTGAAAAATAAATGTATGAATATCAAAATTGGAGGTATGATTAGAGATTTCGAGGAATTAAGGGGCAATGAGTAAATTAATTAAGTAATGATAAAAAAATAATAAAGGAAAAAAAATGTATAAAATAAATATATACACATATATATAAGTATACACAAAAAAGGAGGAAGAGGAATAATAGGAAAAAAAAAATTCAAAATCACGTATGGGTTTGGCACACGGGCCTCACGGGCCTGTGCAGGTTGAGCTGGCAGCACGAGTCCATAGCCTGTGCCGATTGCCTAGGCGCTCATGCCTTCGGCCCGCACAAACTGGATTTAGCGCATGGGCCAGCCTACTTGCTTGGACGGCCCATGTGCCCAACCACCACTTCTTTGTCTTTTTGTGCAATTTTTCTACAATTACAACCATTTTTAATCAAGAAAATCAGCAAAATCCATGGTTTTGCCCATCCATTTAGCTTCCTGACTAAGCTAACAAATAGGGACAACAAGGAACCTTGCATGACAACTCATGAGCCATGTGGATGGCCACGTGGCATTCATTTTTTCCATGCAAGGATACTTCAACCATGCAACAAAACACAGTTCATGAGAAAACTCTCATTCTATTTCTACAAGCTATCTTCAACAGTGTGTATCTCCTTCATCTTGAATCTGTTTTCCTTAATTTTGGATTCTTTGGAAAGCTCTCACTTCCCTCTACAACATTGCACAAGCCATTGGTTGAATCCCCTATCCATTAGAGACTGAAGCGACCACAAAACAGAGCTATTTGACACTATTGCAAACTGAAACTACTAGGAGACTGTGCTGAAGCAATCTTCAAGGGGTTTTGTTCCTTGTTAAGTGTACACTAATATAAAAGTGATGGAAATCAAAAACTAAAATCTTAAACCTATTTTACAAAGTACTAAAGTTGATTGTTTGATCAACTATTACAATAGTTCTAGCAGAAGACAATTCTTGGAGGCATTTTTAAGGCAACATTTGAAATAGCTAAGGACATCCGTTTGAGCTGTGATTGGAGGCATTTTAAACCTTACATTTGAGGCTATAAGGAGGTATAAATCCCAAACCTAAGTCTCTATGTTCATAGTTTTATATCCATACAAAAATGCCTAGTTACATGCGGGAATGTGGTACTTAGAAAATATTTTGAACTGTTGATCTGTGCTAAATGGTAGGGTGTATTTGAGAGTGATCATTGCCCTGTTTGCTCTCTGTTTTGGGATGATACTTAAACTATCAATGTTCTGGAATCTAAGCTTTACAAAACATATGAGAAAGTGCCTCAAATCAGTGGAGAAATAAGGATAGTTAGGCACCTAAAAATCATAGGAAACTTGAACATTGAAGAATCTGTTACATAACAGAGAATGTAAGAGACTAATTGGCTGACCAAAAATGGGTACTTCGAGTTGCAATTTGGTGGAGAGGTCACTGGATATGTAAGAATATGTATACCAAGTTTTGTCCCAATCGAAATTGGGTAAAGGGGTCAATTAATGCACCAATTGACTGCCTGTCACATAAGAAACAAGATTTTATAGTCCCTATTACCACACTTAGTAACCATAGCAAAAGATGTCCAAAAATTAGAATCTAAAATTTTGGTGAATTTTTAGGAGGTGTAGATGAAATTTGAAAAGTTTCGTGCAAATTTGATACACGGATTGATCGCAAAAAAATTGACAAATTCACTACGCAAAGGGAGCTAGTCGTTGGAGGGAAGACAAGGCAAGAAATGCATGCTAGTCGAGAATACCTTGCTTTTAAGAAAGGGTGCTGCTTTTGCTCGGGAAACCTGGTTTGGTTGAAATGCTACGGAACCATGTGATGGAGTTTTATGAAAGCTCGAGGTCCTTTGATGGGCATAAAGAAATCGTCTTGGTCACCAAACCATTAGAACAAGGGTTAGGTCCACTTCTGGTCCTGGGCAGTGGCTTGGTTAAGGGAACCCACCGGAGCCGTAGCGTAAAAAATCCTTTTGTAACTAATCATTTATTGGAAAAATTTGAAAAGCTCAACATGAGTATGAGTTGTTGAGCATCGATATAGGGATTCCCCCTATGGGGAAGTAGGATCCCCCCAGCTCTTCAAGGACGGTGATTGGGGGAAGTTCTAGTCCAGCCCTTAAGGCATGGGCAAAGTGATGGCACGTATCTTAACGGGCTCAATACCCTAATGATAAACCCTAAGAGCTTGCCAACTATCCCCTTTTCTGTTGGAGGATCAACCAACTCCCATGTGCGCAAAACCTTTGGTCTAATACCACTTGTCACAGCCCTGGAAGGCTTAGCTAGGCTTGCTGGCTCTCTTATAAGGCACGAGACCCTATTCAGTGAGAAGTCTGGTTTCTCCGTTATATGCATGCTAATGGGGCAAGTATGTTTCTCATGATTGAGAAAGTCGGCTTAAGCGATTTCTACCACAGAGTATAAGCAAAACCAGTATAGAAATGGGTGTTTTTTCTACGTTGTTTACCTTAATGATTGGGGGGGGGGGGTAAGACCAATGTGGGGCACCTTTTGGGTGTGGGCACATTGATCTATTAGTAGACAATAGAGTTTATAGCATGCTTTCTTTTATGGATGGCTTTTCTGCTTACAATCAAATGTTGGGGCGACCCCAAGACCACCCCGGATTTTGAGCAAGGAGCTAGTTTTCTGGGGGGAGAACTAACTCCGATTAGAGGGGGATTTAGGGGCCCGCCTAATAAAGGAAGGTTATGGTACGCGATGCATTTTATTTGTATGAATCGCGAACATACCACGCACAACCGGACGACGTCTAATCGGCACAAATACGCCGAAATGAAACGAGTTCCCCGCAAAACATTTTTTCTTTCGTCCTCGGACGTTTTGTTCGATTCCCCCCCCCCTGCGGGTCAGGCATGGACTCCTCATTAAGGGAGTCCAAGCCGACCCTTCACCTGCTTTTATTTATATTTACACTTGCTTTTCAACTACTTAGGTAGGAGGGATCCCCCTAAAGCTCCCTCTCTCTACATCTCAGATCGGGACAGTCAAGGACTTCCATTTGGATTTTTTATGCTCCTAATGTTTTGGGGCATCCCGACAATTATATACCTACTAATCCGATGCCCACCCCACCTCATATTGTGCCGACAACGTCACCACGAACTACTTTCAAGGGCAGAAGAAGTTAAGTCCAAAGCAAGCAAGACGACAAGACTTCTTAGGTTCATTCATCCCATTATTGAATGCTGCATTGGAGGCGCAACTAGCACCTTATACTTGACCACCATTAGCTACTTTGAAGAAGATGCTATTCATATGCTTCAAACCAAAAGAAGAGTTCTCTGCCCGGCTAACAGACAAGTGTAAGGTCATTGTAGCTAGTACAAGTGTCCTTGGTGTAATCTGGATAGGCAGTCTGGTGGGAGAGGGTTACACTAGTGAGGAGGGAAGAGGCTGGGATCGAATCATCTGCTTAACAGGATGTTGAAAGGGAAGTAATAGTTAACACAAACATCTCAATCCTGAAAGAATGATATAATTAACACAAACGTTTCGCCTGGCAAACGAATTATTATGCCTGCCAAGTTTACCGCGCAAGGCTACAAGAAGACTTAGGAAGAATTGAAACAACTAATGGCGTTGCCAAATAGTAAGGCACTGGGTTTTGGTCCCATGACTCGGAGGTTTGAATCCTTTCGTCCCAGAGTAGTTTGATTCTATTGTAGCTTCAATTCCTTCTGTCGATCTTCCCATGTCTGGATGGTGCAGAGGCAGGTTCTCTTTGCGGAGAAACCGCTCCTTGCTCCTAATCCGTGGAGGTCTTGGGTCCCCCCAAGCCCCCCCTCCCCTCCGGTCTTCCAATCTAGAAGTGGGCATACCATAGGCAGGTTGAACTTGATCGGTAATAATGAGATATCAAAGTTGCCACCGGATGTCAACTTATACGACATAAGCTTTAAAGAAGAGAGCTATCAACGCTAATAAACATTTCATAAGAAAAAAAGGGATTCATCACCATACTAAAAAAAGGTATAATAACAACAAAGATAAGGCAAAAAGAACTAAAGACATAAATCTTCATGCTTTGCTGAGAAAGGTTGTCACTTCATCCAAATATTTGCTGTAGTTCCTGGGACTGCCATCCCAACCTTGTCCTGATGCCATGCGCACAAGAGGAGTTCCATATTAGCTTTGTTTCAGTACGCCTGTTATATAGAGGGGTGAACTATTTGAAAGAGGCGGGCAGTGTACATTCATTAATCCATCTAAAGGCCGAAGCGCGTCAGGTTGATTCTTTATGGTTTAGTGTAGTCAAACGATTCGACATACCTTATGTTTTGAAGCTGGGCTAAAAAAATCCACGGAGTGGATTAAGGAACTAAGGACTTTTCCAATACCGAAAGTAGCAGAGATCTAGCAACGCATTCTAGGTACAGATCATTGGTATTGGATGTATCGTTAGGTTCTGTCGAGTCAAATGAAATACAGTGGTACTCCATTTGAAAGACAGAGATGTCAAAGAATTGATCAATTCAATATCCAACAGTTGTTCTCGTCTCCTTATTCTCCTCGAAGCGAAGGAGGATGATCAACCACATTAGGACTAAGACATGGTCCAGACTCCTACAGGAGGCAGCAGTGGTTTCTCGGGACTGTGGCTCCCTTCCCAATGAGTCTTTTTGTTGTTGCAGAGCTTTCGGGGTGCATCCCCCCCATCCCTACTGAGTTCGTAGATGCATGTATCTCTCTGGGGATGCAAAGCTATGGTGGCGGATGCGATATGAGGATGTACCGGAGGGCCAACTCATTGCTTCAATGGCTCAATATGAAAGACAACTAGCTCTACAACTTTGAGTGCCATATCTTCCAAAACCAAGTTGTGTACCGTCTGGTTCATGATCCCTATTACATCCCTATGCGGGACCTTGGCTTCCCATGCATAAACCTCGGGCCTATCCACGATCGAATTATTGAGACCTTTACAGAACCCAAAATCTTTGATCCTTTGTGTCTCAAGCCCGCCAACGGAACAGTGGCCTTGGCGGAGCGGCGGCTGCCGTAATACTGTCGTGTAACAGAAAGATAGAAATCTATGAAGCACTGATCCGCTTCCATCCTCTACTCCAGGGCAAGCTCTTATTCAGATACTACCATCAATACAACAGAACTTGCCCCTCCCGCCCGGCCCGGAAATAGAACTCAGCCTCCTTCCTATTCGACACCGGGTGGCCTTGCCCTGAGTTTCCTTTTGTTCTTGTATGACGAACAATGTGGCAAGCAGATGGTCTATGAAGAATCCAAATTCTGCCAAGGCTTCTTATTCACGATCCTTACAGTTGAATGACTCCCCCATGTGTCGGGACCTGAACCGTGGTGCTCTTCTATAGCTTCTTCTACATAGGCTCCTCAACTTCTGGAATTGAGAAACCCATTCCATATCAGGCCCCCCCCCCCCCCCCCCCCCCCCCCCCCCCCCCCCCCCCCCCCCCCCCCCCCCCCCCCCACACCCCCCCCGCCCCCCCCCCCCGCAGGAGCGAAAAGGAGGG
>JAJIYU010014869.1:0-12995 GCA_030144865.1 Tinospora cordifolia
GTAGTATTTCTCTGAATCCTTGCTGTATTATCTCAACTTGTTTTGAGGCTTTGATCAATAGTTTTCGGGATCTACGTGTCGAAAATGTGATTTAATCGATGTCCATGAACAATATCGTATAAATGAACAGTGCCAAATAGTAACAGTGAACAGTACCGTATGAACAATACCATATAAATGAACAGTAAACTACGTATGTGTACTGAAATAAACAACAATACCTCCCAACTTAAATAAAGACTAGAGCAGAGTGATTATACCTGCTCTGATCAGAACCACCTTCCTATTGCTTCAAAGGAGGCACCCAATAGTAGATCTTCACTACTGCTATGCAGAAACTGGGGGTTTCCCCTTTCTACTACTATATTTGCTGTCTAAAACAGCTGAAGAACAAGAGAAGAGAAGAGAGTAAGCAAGAAAATTCTTTCTTTCTTGTTGGAATGAATTTTTAGAATGGGGGGTTTATATAGAATTTTCTGGCAGAAAAAGACGAAACTGCATAGTTCCAAATAGTTGTTACTGTGGCTACAGTATCTGTTACTGTGGCTACAGTAACCCACCGAATACAATTTTGTCTGCTGACAAAATAGTGACCGTATTTATGCACAGTAACCGTATATTTGAATAGTAACAGTAAATTTCAATTTTTTTTTCGAATTTTGAGTATTACAACATCGAAATTTGTGGGTATTACACTTTGGATCTGTACAAGTTAGCTATTCATCCCTGTATAAATTGAGAAAAATTTCTATAAATAGAATTGCAGTGAAATAATATATAGAAGACATTTTTCTGTAACTTTATTTTCTCTTCCTCTGTTCTTCCCTCTGTTTCTTATGTCTCTTCCTCTCTATTTCTTTTTCCTGCAACAATAATTCGTTCATGGTATCAGAGCCACATTAGCTGAACTCACTTCAATCCAATAGTGTCTCCCTCAATCTCCTTATCTCTAGCTTCAGATCCTCTGAATCTGCACCAGTTGCTCCCATCACTAAGTTGCTTACCATCAAGTTAGATCGATCCAACTATCTCATCTGGAAGAATCAAATCTTGAATGTAGTTATTGCCAATGGTCTGGATGACTATCTCGATGGTTCAATCTCATGTCCTCGTTTTCTTGATCTTCAACAAACATAGTTGAATCCTCAATTTTCAATATGGCAACGCTATGATTGGCTTCTCATGAGCTAGATCTACGCTTCATTATCTGATTCAATGCTTAACCAAATCGTGTCCTACAATAATGCATTTGAGATCTGGGATGTTCTTGCGATAACTTATGCTACTGCAGCTAAATCACAAATTCTGGAGTTATGATTTGAGCTTCAATCCATTAAGAAGGATGGGATAACTGCTGATGCATATGTGCTAAAACTGAATATTATTGATCAACTTGCTTCCATAGGAGAATCAGTCGATTCCACCCAAAGATCAACTAAAGTATTTTTATCAAGGTCTTAGGCCTGAATATAACGCCTTAGTTATCAATCTTTAATCAAAATCCCTGTAATACTTCAGTTCTTGGTCATTCATTTTTGTAGCATCGGGGTCACGTATAGAGAGATGCACCTATAAGTCATTAAATGTATCATCGGGACACTACACGTGTCACCCACCAAGGACTAGGATGTTATTGATTTTTTTGTCTATCCTCATCAGTCATAAATGCATGTTAATAGTCCATCAGTTCCTTGGACACACTAGGAGACATTAACAAGAGATAATTTAGAAAAATTCGACCATCAATTAAATATTTAAAACAACTAACCATTGACATAATGTTTTCAAGTAAAAGTCTGAAACCTGCCCTATATGGCTCAAAACCATTTCCAATGTAACGTTAACATAAGGCTAATAAAAAAGGTTATTTGCCCAGTCTAAACCTAATGCACTCAACAACTGAAGAAAAATCAGATAACAACCTCGACAGTGAGTTTTGCAGCTACTACAGTACTTCATAGTACTATCAACACGAACCGCCTCAAAGATCACCTGAAATGGAAAGGTGGGGTGAGCTCAAGAGCCCAATGGATCACACACAGTACATCAATACCATTATTTAAATCAAAATATAGAACACACAACCACTTATTAAACATTAGGCGTTTCAAACATTAAGTTATCAACAGTCGTTAATTAGACTGAAGAGCCTAACCTTGATGTTTTCTCATTATAATCTTATTAAATAGAAAGAGGAAATGTGCAATATATGCCAAATTTCATTAGGACAAGAAAACACACCCATTACCCAACCCGTAAACGAGAAACACTCATCGCTCCTTCTCCGAGAACCAGGGTCACACTTATAATTCTATTATCAGGAACTAAGGATAAACCCATCATTCCTTATCATGAGAACACCCACAGTGATCCCCCATGAACCATTGCGACAGTATGTGGTTCAATTCTCAATTTATCTTTAATTGTGTATCAAAAAACATTTCATGACAAACATAGTTATCATATCATCATATAGAATGCATCAATGTACGGTAACTCGATCACGTTGATTATCTCATGAAAATCTAAATATGGCAATAATCAATTCAAGTTATAAAAACACATATGTATTAGTAGAGCATGCAACTCATATCATACCGTATTCATGGAATCATGTCAATCATGCATCATTTAAATAACTTCCTAGCATGCTTCTATCCGTTCAAAAAATGTAATCACATATCACGTTTAACATTTAAAATTCAAATAATACTAGGGAGCAAGGTAATCACTTCCTGTAACACCCTACCTCCCATGCCCGGGCCTACGTCATCTGACGGTATCTTTGTTCGATATCTTTGGGCTGCTCGGGAGGCAGGTATGTGTTACGTTATCCTTTTTTCTTTCTAAATCCCACATATATGAGATATCCTATATACATTGATCTATGTACAAATAATTCATAAAAATTTATGACGCTAAGGAATAAAATGAATCCTTTATTATAGAAAAAAATTTAAGAATAATAATTTAACTTTCGTTACAAGGAAGTAAATAAATAAATTTGGGTCCACATGCCCTACAATATAATTAAATAAAAATTCCTAAATATTAAAGACTCTTATGCAGTCTTGATAATGAAACTCTTGAAATATTAAAATAAAGGATGTGCTATTAAGCCCGGTGAATCATCTCAAATATTTAATTCATTATTTCGACAAAATAAAATATTCGTAACAAGTACTTACGAGGAATCAAGTGATTCAACCAATTTATTGCTTATGTTGTCATTAAAGACCAAAAGGATACCCCCAACATTCCAACCCTAGGAAAAGAGGTACTATATTGAACTAAGACCCATTAAAGTGAGGTAAGATTAATTTGGAACTCTCTATTACCTCACAACTCTTGTTTGGAATGCTCACGGTGCAACTTCGACCCCGTGCTGGACACATGGTTAAAATATCTATTTAATATTTTATTAATTGTAAGAGCATAACAAATAACTATTTAAATATAATTGAAATATTCCAACAGTATAACATTATATCACAGATCAACATTTAAAATAAAACAAGAAGGATGACTTTTGATTTCTGATGTAAAAGATCGTATAAGATGCAACAATAGAACATGCTCTCTTAGTTATGAATAATATAATAATTAAAGTACACATATTAAAAAGGTATGTAAAAAAAAACTAAACTTACTACACAAACAAACCTTATTTGAATCAAAATAATAAATTAAAAAGTGAAAATCATTTCACCTTGAGATCGCTTGCTTTTAAACCTTCTTTAGATCTTTTAAATCTTTACCCCTTGCTTGCACTATATTTGTGCAACACTTTGTCGCTACTACTTCGTTGACTATTTAGAACAACTCAAGAAAGAAGAAAAATGAAAGGTGCCAAGAAGGAGGTAGAGAAAGTAAGAAGAAACTCTATTCAGTTCTTGCTAGGATGAAAAATAATAAAGATGGAAGGGATTTATATAGAGTCTCTCGGGGGTGAATTTGTAATATTTTTGTGTTTTTGAAATAGAAATTTACCATTTATTTTATCTTGTGATGGCTAAAGGGTTTAGGGTTGAAATTGGGGTTTTCGGGTGCATTTTTCGTCCAAATCGTGTGGCCGAAAATCACCAAATTCGCGCATAGATTGCAATCGTGCGGTCAAAAATTTTTCTTCTCTTTTTTTAGTGCTTCCTCAACTTGCGTGTCAAAATTAAGTTTGGCGAAATCGTCAAATTTGCGTTTCATGCGAATGTATTTTTTTGGTGTGCATGGATTAAATCTGCATGCATTAATTCTACATTTAATAGTGATGATGACTATGGATTCTACATTTATGGTTTCGTATGATGATGGCTATGGATTTTAGAATCATTTTTGCACCTCTCATATATAATGAATTATTATAATCCTTTGGTGTATGCTTATTCATGGATTTTAGAATCGTTTTTGCATCTCTCATATATAATGAATTATTATAATCCTTTGGTGTATGTGTAACACCCATCGGGAATCCTACCGGGACTCTTACCCACGTCGTAGGGCCCACGTCATGGCGTGTCACTCACAAGGTACTGTCCCCTACCCCCTGAGATTTTCTTTCGCCTCCGCGGAGATTCGAACCTAAGACCTAGGGTTCAAGTACTTATTTCTTTCATCATCCGCTACCATTGGGCCAGTAGCTCAAGGGTAGCAGATGAGGAATGAACTAGGTACTTAAGCCCCAGGTCCTAGGTTCGAATCTCTGCGGAGGCGAAGGAAAATCCCTAGGGGAGGGGACAGTACCTAGTGAGTCACAGCCGCCACACGGTGCGCCATGTGGCCGCCACAAGGCGTAGGTCCGGTGGGATTTCTTTCACCTCCGCGGAGATTCGAACCTAAGACCTAGGGCTCGAGTACTTATTTCTTTCATCATCCGCTATCATTGAGCCAACTAGCTCAATGGTAGCGGATGATGAAAGAAATAAGTACTTGAGCCCTAGGTCTTAGGTTCGAATCTCCGCGGAGGCGAAAGAAAACCCCAGGGGGCAAGGGACAATATCTTGTGAGTGACACGCCATGACGTGGGCCTTACGACGTGGGTAAGAGTCTCGGTAGGATTCCCGGTGGGTGTTACAGTATAATTATTCATGGAATCGGTTTTTGGATATATATATATATATACTATACTATACTATACTATACAATAGCTTTGAATATCTTACCCATAATATGTTAAGTTTACATAGATACATATATAGTGTATATATATAATTACCTACACATGTGGATGTAATAAATATGTCAAATACATATAAAACATATTATATTGAGTTTCATAAAATTGTACACATATATTTATACAAGTTTATGTACATATTTCTATGTAATATCTTAATTAACTTTTTATATATATATATATATATATATATATATATACACACATATATATACATACATATACATATAATAATTTTGTACACATAAATACAAATCATTACACATATTATATAATATATTGTAACCATATATTATATTATATTAACACACATGTTATATAATATTATATTTATAAATATATATTATACTCATCTAATAATTAATATTTAATATTTGCGCCATGTATTTAACCCACACTTGTGTATATATATTATTCATTTTTTGGATACCAAAAATTTTCAAAGTCAAATTGTTTTATTTTGTTCATGAAATTTTGTACAAATCTTTGGAGTATTACACTTCCACCTGTTGCTATGCTCTGCTTGTTCTAATCTTTGTTCCAATATTTTGAATCTTCAACCTATAATAGTTTGATATCATAATTTAGTATCCTTAAACCATGATTTAATGTTCGCTTACTCTTAACAGTAATTTGTGTGCATTTAGGTAGTATCAGGGTGTACTATCGTGTTATTCTTTTGTGTACAGTGGTAACAAAGGGTATTATTGCAAGGGTCTATGCATGAAAACTTGAAAACAAGGTCTGGGATGCATTACCGTTGTTGCGGGAATCAGCGATACACGTTACTACAATAACCAAAGAGCATTTTACGTGAATAGTGTATTACCGCGGTCAGTTATGCGATTTTTTTAGAAATTGCACATTCGTGTAAGTTTCCTTCTTGTCCCCTCGCTCACAATGATTTAATACACTAACACTAGACTTAACCCAAACATTATACCTTATAAAACGTATTATACCTTGATTTCAAATGCTCCTTCCTTTGTTTTACTCAAAAAAGTGTTTCAAATACTTCCAACTAGCTTTTAAATCAAGGGAGCATGCATCTCCTTAGAAAATGCGAGTCAATGATGAAAACACATGTATACTGTGTGAAGCGAATACCTTACCTTGTATGTAATTCATTCATTCAATCCCAGCAATCGAACTCTTCACCAATATGCAGTTTTCCTTCGTTCTTTGCTTGAGAATCTGGTTGGGAAGGGTAGAAATAGATTAGGAACACTCTAGAACATTTTTGAGAAGAAGAAGGGTCAATCTGTGGTGGTTAGGTAGGGTTTCTGCACGACTGCGTGTTCGAATGACTGAGAATTAGGGTTTCCACGCACAAAATGCACAAATATATAATTTTTACGTATTACCGCAGTGATGACTCCAATTATCGCGATAACCAGAACGATGACAATTTTTCACGCATTTCTTATTCTTTCAAGCATTACCACGATAATTTAAGTCGTTACCACGGTAATCAGGGCCTTGTATTATTTTTCGTGTCTTCTTAGTATTCTTCGAATTTTCTATTAATTTTTACATTTATCCTAACTTTATTTTCGCTTGTATTTCATGATTGTGAAACATTTATAATTTTTTAAATTATTTATTTAATTTATTTCATATTTAAAACTCTCAAAATTCTTTAACTTGTTCACTGACTTTTGGGGTGCTAGAATTCTCATCTCCTTTTCTTGAAGAGGCTCATAGTTGGCTCCTTACTTAATGCGATCTTCGTCTCCAATGACAAAATATTGTGGACAAGTTGAATGTTCCACAAACACTGTTATCAATTTCTCAAGGTTCTAAATATCATGATCTCTTTCCTCAAAAGTTCACCCCTTGCCCACAATCTCATTAACATTTCCCAAATCCACAACCACATAATTCTACTTTCTGTCCACCTTCATCTTTTAGTCCTAGGATCTTGGGTGCTCAATCTCCTCAAGTTGCACAGTCATGGCGACCAAATAAACCATGCCCCAAATGTCAAATCTGTGGCAAGAATGGTTACCTTGCCTCTATCTATTATCATTTTCTCAACTTGATTATTCACGTCAAAGTAATCGACCACCATACCCATCCCACCTCCTCATCTGCAACAACCACAAGTTCCACCTTCTCAGATCTTAGCATTCTACTACTCTGCTAAAGCTTCACCCTCTACTGTATTAGATCTGACATGGATTCTTGACTTTGGTGCGACTCACCATCTCACTCCCAATTTTAATGCCCTACAACAATCATCTCCTTATCATGGTAGTGATCACGTTATGGTTGGTGATGGTACGCTCCATCCTATCTGCAATATTGGTTCTTTTTCTATTCTAGTTGCTTCTAATCTCATTCTTAACAATGTGCTTCATATATCGTCAATTTCTACTCAACTACTTAGTGTTTACAGACTCAGTTCTAATAACAATGTTATAGTAGAATTTCACTTGCACTATTTTCTTGTGAAGGAGCCCCTTATGAATTGAATTTTGCTTCGGGGTCCACTTGATCAAGGGTTCTACAAAGCTTCCAATTACCTGTCAGGTTCTTCCAGCAGCTTTCTTTTCTGTCACGTCTACTTCATCACACGTTTGGCATTTCCATTTGGGTTATCCATCTATTAATGTTTACAATATATTGTCTCTTTTGTCTAGTTGCATTCCTAAGTTTCATGTGTCATTTATTACATGTAATTCGTGCTGCTTAGCAAAAAACACTTGACTTCCTTTTGTTGTTTCTCTTTCTCGTGCTAATAAATCTTTTGAATTAGTTCATTTTTCTTTATGGGACCCTACCCCCACTATCTCTATTACTAGTGCTTGCTATTTCATGTGGTTCATAGATGACTATTCTCGATTTTGTTGGTGTTATCTCTCAGGAACAAAGGATGAAGGCCGAAAGTGTTTTCTGCAATTTAAAGCTATGGTTGAAAACCAATTTAATGCTTCAATTAAATCATTGCAAAGTGATTGGCTTTGTGAATATCGTTCTCTTGCCTCTGACCTTACTTTTGCCAGTATATGACATCATATTTTCTATCTATGTACTCCTCAGCAAAATGGACGGGTTGAACGAAATAATCGTCATATTAGCCTAATTTGGTTATGATTAATGATGTAGCCAAGTTGCATTGTTTAGGTTTTTAGGTTAGGGTTTAGCTAGAAAATTAAATAACTGTATGAGGTTCATAATGATGAAAAAAATGTCTATTGTGATAATTATATGGATTAAAATGCTTAATTTAATTTTAAATCGTGCCTAGACGTTATGTATGTGCAAGGCCTTTATATGAATACATATATATTATTGTAAATTGAGGTTAATTTGAAGTATTAATTAAAGCAAAATAGGGATAGAAAACATAATGATAATGCTATAATGTGTGACTACTTGTTATTACTACATAAAGAAGTCAAATTAGACCTAAATTTGACAATAGAATATGAAATTATTTTACCTAGTATACTTTATGAAGGTTTTTGTTGTTATAAGTATGGTATGAAAAGTAGTCGAATTTTGGTGAAAGTCGCCAAATTAATTAGGTAATTTCGACAATTAAAGTGATGTTCATTGATAATTGTAAAATTACAAAATTTTGTCAAAATCTTTGAAAATTTAGGAAAGGTCACATAAAATTGAAGCTTCGACGATTCATGCATAAAAAAATTTACAACTGCTATAAAAAACATTTTTTTATTTAAAAATCTATGTGTGGGAAAGAAATTTTTCTGTATAATTATAAGGATTATCATAAAAAGAATCTTTCTCTATAAATGAAGAAGATTAAAGGCAAGATAAATGCAATTAGTGAGTAGTTGTCTAAGAGAAACAAGAGTGAGTTGTAGCTTGTAGAAGAGATAATAGAGAAAAAAGAGAAGATAAAAATAAGCTAAAAGCCTAAGAGGAAAGATGTGAAGAGAAAAATAATAAACAAGAACCATTTATTGGAATGGATAGAGAAGATCGAATGTATTTGCGCTTGTAGCAATTGGCAAACTAGCAATTAATCAAATTGTGGTTTATGTTTGCAAGACTATTAGGGTTGGATGATAAATTTCTCTTTTTTCTAATAATAGTTTTAAGTTAACATGATCAATGTGAATTAAATATTATTAGTGGTAAAATACACATTCAAAACCATTGTATGTAAACTTTTATAAATAAAATTTATTTATTTATGTTTGTTTTTATTAGGACTTTGGTTTAATTGGCAATGTTTGATGCAAATCCAATTTCATTGCCTGTCACGTTGTCAAAGATTCCTTTCCAGTTTTGTTTTTGGAAATCGACGTCATGAAGTTTTCTTTTATAGTTAATGAATCTTTCCAGAAAAACGATTAACGGTCTGTTAGAAAGAATGTTTGGTATTTCCATTTTTGAAAAGATAATGATTGTCATTATAATCTAACATAGTAACATGTCCTTTTCAAAATCTATCGTGTTCTGTTTTTCAAAAAGAATTTCCTTTTTGTTTGCATCACACTTTTGGAAGAATAGATTGCCATTCTTATTTTTACCGTTACAATTCTTTCATGATTTTCTCTCATAAAGATTTTGATTATTGTGTCTTTCAAATTAGAAACACTCTCTCTTTACAATGATTAACGTCTAGAAAGATTGGAATGTTCTCCTTCATCAAATAGATCGTCAGCATTGATCGCAATCTACTCAAATCAGAAGGAAATTACATATTATGGTAGGATATCAAGGATTGGTGCTATTCTGAAAAGTTTTCTGGAAATCCAACAAGACTGTGTTGATAGAAGATGCAACAGTATATCGAACAGTCTGCCTAGAAAGAATTTTCAGAATATGTATCACCAAAAGAAAGCTCTGTTCTGCGTCCTATTTATTCCGATCGTTTTTGATGCTTTCTTCATCACTGAAACATTCCTCAAAGACGATTATTGTGTGTTTCATTGAGAGCTTTATTATTTTTCTGTTTATTGTAAGTGAGTGATCAAGTGAAGCTGTAGTACTCTTTCTCTTGTTGTTCAGTACATGTAGTAGTGTCTGTAGAAGGTGGCTGAAAGTCTTTGTGTAAAGAGTGACTGTTGTCTTCTTGAGTGTCCAGTGTTTTGAAGTGTACTCCTGTGGGCTGTAGTGCTCACTGTATTGGTGTAACTTGCAAAACTATAATGGATTCTTGAACTGGGCAAGGCCTCGCATACGTACATGGTTGATACCGAACTGCGTAATCACATCGTGTGTCCATCTGCTTGCTGTTTCTATTTTCTGTGTATTACTGTACACTTGCATCTTGTTCTCTTCGGTGACTCCATCAATTTTCAGTTTTCATCATTTTTTTTTGTAGAAATTATAGATATTTTAGCATTTACATAGTATTTTGTGAACTTTTTAAGTTAACAAATTTTTATAAAAATTCTTTCAAATTTTTCGAACTCTTCGAATTAATTCTAATTTTTAAATGTCGAAGTTTAAGGCGAAATTGAATTTGATAGAATTGAGATGATTTAGAGTAGTTTCTTGGATGTTTTGGTGACCATTGAATGGTTTTAGCTGTGGTTGACTACATAAGCTAGTGGGCTGCATTTCGTGCACGTTATATCAAGATAGAATTGGGATTCAAGTATGATGAATTGTGGCTGCCTTACGATGCACAACAGGGTATGTGGTAGGCTACCCTACTGGAAAAAAAGGGAGAGTTCATACCTTGCCAATAAAAGGATGATGGAGACTTTGTTGACGGGTATTCAAGTTGGAAAGAACACCAGGCTAAATATTTGGTAAGTAGATACGAGTTGCATGCAGCGACTTCATGAGTGGAATTAAGTCTTCTTAATTTTATTTATATATCTAAATGAAATTTTCAATCTACCATGTGAGATTTAGCAAATGTTCAACTGTGAAAGTGATGAAATTATATCAAGATATGAACCAAGGATGGTTTTGTGGAAACAATATGACATGAAGAAGTTTCAAGAACTTTGCAAACATCACTTAAAAAGAGCAGATGATCTATATATTATGGTTGAAGAGACACTGAAATTTGTTGAATCTATGGCTATATATAGCTTTTGGCTAGCTTCCTCTAACATTTCAGAAAATTTATCTTTAAATGCATAGTATAGTAATTGCTCGAGAAGGTGTATTTCAATTGTAGCATCAATGTACAAACTTTGGAGTTGAAAAAAAAAAGATATATGTTTACTATAAAATTCCTAATTTACTTAATTAAAGAAGAAGCTCTAAAATAAGGTTTAAATAGATTTATTACTTTGCATAGATAGAGTACAAAATCACGATGCTAGATTTGCTATTTTATCATATTACCCTTTGAGGAAACCTTGAAACTCCTTTTTTGAAATATGCTAAGCATCATTTTACGGATTACTTGTTGAATGAAAAACGTACAAATCTTTCTTTTTAATTTCTTTAAATCTTTTTGCTGAATCTTCTTTGGATCAATTTGATCAATAAAACCAGATTCCTCCAGGTTCCAAAGTTCTTGATATATAAAAAGGTCTTCGTCATAACACTCTAGACCTCATCCTTTTCATCTATAAAATTGGTATAAGTGGTTGTGAAGACTGAATAAACAACATTTGCTCTCTCACAAAACCCAAAAATATTTAACTTTAAAGAGGGTCTGATGCCAAATTAACCAACTAAATATTTCACTCAATTAACCAAACCAAAGAGGGTCTGATGCCAAATTAGTTGAAAAAGAGTGATAAGAAAGAGACAAAACAAAGAGAGCAAGTCAAAGCTTCATTAATCCTTTTCTATTGCTTCCAAAAGAACTGCTATATACTAAACCAAAATGTGTTAGACTTATATTGAAATCGAAAAGGCAATAAATTAGGGAAAAAGATGGAAGGAAAAAAATCTGGGTGAACTGCCCACTACTAGTTGACTTTTTGCAACTGTTATTGACCGGCAAATAAAGGACCGGATCAAACTTTGAATCACATTCCAGCAAAATGCATGGTTAGGGTAAAAGTTTAGCAAAAAGAATCGGATCTTGAGTTTGATTCTTGTGTTGGTTATTGGGGATTCAGCTCAGGCTATCAGGGGCCTGATTAGTGGATTAGAAAACCACTTAGTTCTCTAAGAATTCATAGTGGTATTAGAGCACACAATCGTTGTGCCAATTATCAGGCAAGAGAATGTCTTCCTCATTGCTTTTAGAGTCAACCCAAATGATAGAACGTAACTTTGGAAGCAAGTGAACTTAGGGTTGGAACAAAAATGAAAAAGGGTGGTCGGCATAGATGATTGTGTGGAATAGGAAAAGATAAGATCAACGGAGAAGCGCAAGTCTAAGTAAATGGTGAAACGTAAGTGAATGGAACAAGAGACTACTTCTGAGTTGGTTAATTTGCCTCTTAACATTCTCGCCTTGAAATAGAGAAAGTAACTCAACTTGGCTTGTTAATTTATCGTATTTAGTGTTCTTCTGACTCTCCCTTTCACTGAGTTGTGGCTTAGCAAATCAATCGATAGCTTAGTTGCAAGCGCACCGCATTTATCTATATTCCATTTGATTTATCTATATATGCACAATTGTTTGACACTAAAAACTTTTTCTTTTGAATATTTCAAGATACACTAGCGTGTATTGTACAGAGTCTTAAATGCACCAACATCTATAGAATTTGGAAGTAAAGCTGAGTGCCAATGTTAAACAATGATGTTGGGATCCATATAGACATAGCATTATGTACTCCTAATTAAAATAATCCTAAACACAAACTTACTAATGATTATTCAGTCCAGAAAACAAGAAAGTTGAAATCTACTAATTATTATTCAGTTTTGATTAATTAGGATACAGTTTCCCATTAAAAAAACTTATTTAATTGTAAATTTTTGA
>JAJIYU010014870.1:0-12982 GCA_030144865.1 Tinospora cordifolia
TTCAGATTCTCAGCAAGTGATGGGTGAACAAGCTGAGAAATCTAGTGTAGGAGCAAATCTTCACCAGTGTTGTGTGTTATATCCAAAGAGGAAGAAGAGTCGATAGAAGAAGATGAGATGATGGACTTTCATAGAAGTGATTCCTCGAGCTATTATAGCAATTCATTAGACGATTATGGCTCGACAGGAGAGGAAGAACATATGAGGGTGGAAAACATGGAAGATGGTATGGCGAGGTAGGCAAAAGTTAATGAAGGGGAAGGCTTGGAAGACATAAGTAGCTATTAATATGACAATTATTCACATAATGTATCCCCTTCTTTTGTTCCTAATTCAGTTGTGGAAGCAAATGATCAGAGCAAAGGGGCTCAATTGAAGTCATTAGAGGCCTTAAGCAAAGAAGAAGTGAAGGAATTCTTCAAGAAACTGAACATGATGGTAATCAATTTGAAGATATGGAAGGAGAAGAAAGGAGAGAGTTCAAAGCTAATTACTAACAGCTTGGTGGACCAAAGATCTTTGTTTAAATGAAGATTCTATCTTGGAATATAAGGGGATGTGGGTCTAGTGATAAAAAGAGGGTGATTAAACGAATTATTGGCAAGAATAACCCGGATATAGTGATTCTTCAAGAAGTAAAGAAGAGATCGGTAGAAAGGGAGTTAATTGGAGTGGTATGGCACTCTAAATTTAAAGGTTGGGTGTATCTTCCAACAGTGGGGTCAGCTGGCGGTTTGCTAGGGCTTGAGATTCTCGTAGATGTTGGTGGTGGAAGAACTAATATGCCATTTTAGTGTGTCAGTAAAGACAAAACAAGCTGATGGGCTAGAATGGTGGTTACTAGGGGTGTATGACCACAGTAGGAGGGGTAGGGATTTATTTTGGGATGAGATAGGTGCTCTTAGTTCTCTATGTGGAGACCACTATTGTGTTGCAGGAGATTTCAATGTGGTTTGTTTTGCTGTTGAAAAGAGTAATGGACGCACCACAAGAAGCATGAAGGATTTTGATAGTCTAATTAGAGAGTTGGGTTTGCATCATCTTCCTTTGCATAATGGCTCATTCACATAGTCTAATTTTCGAAGAGATCCAATATGTTGTAGGCTAGATAGATTCCTTTTCGGGGAAGGATGGGCATCATTATTTCTATTCGTTCGATAGGAAGTGGGAGGGAGGTTCGTGTCAAATCATTGGCCTATACTTTTGAGTACATCCAAACCTAGATAAGGTTTGGGGCCGAAGAGGTTTGATGGTAGACTGAACTTTCAGCTAGAATTTTTAGCTAAGATTAAGGAGTGGTGGAACACAGCGGTAGAAGGTAAGTGAGATGGGCATAAATTCATGCAAAAACTTCAAAGGGTTAAGAACGAATGCTATGAATAGGGGGTTGCAGCATTGTTTAAAGATGAAGCGAGGCAAAAGTAGATAGAGAAAGAAATCGAGTCTCTAGATGGGTTAGAGGGTGGCAGTCAATGAGATGAGCTTAAGAGGAGGTTGAGGTGGGAGAAAAAAGGAGAATTGTGGAAGGTGACTAAGCAGATGGAAAAGGGGGAATGGATTAATGCACAGATTTTGTGTCTTAAGGAAGGGGACTCCAACTCTAAGTTGTTTCACCATATTATGAGTGGAAAGAAAATGGCAAATGTAGTGGACAAGTTAAAGGAGGATAATGGGGACATTCTAGAAGATGAAAGAAGTATTGAAGCTTCCATTCTCAATCATTTTTATGGAGTGTTTGAAAAAAAAAGCAAGAGCAGATTAGTAGGATTGAAGGCATAAGTTGGAGTCCAATTGATTCAAAAGTTAGTAGGAAGCTAAAGGAGCCTTTTTTGGAGGAGGAGATTCATGCGGCTGTTTTTGATTGTGATGGAAATAAGGCTCCAGTACCTGACAGTTTCTCCATGATCTTTTATCAGAAGAGCTGGGACATAGTGATGGTGGACTCGATGAAGGTTATGGGGGAGTTCTATAATTCTGGGGTGGTGAACAGGACTACAAACGAGACTTACATTTGTTTGATTCCTAAAAAGAATGTAGTAAAGACAATGAAAGACTTTAGGCTTATTAGTCTCATGACAAGCTATACAAGATTATAGCTAAGGTGCTGGCAAATACGATTCAGGATGTCATGAATGACACAATATCAAAAAAGCAATTTACTTTTGTTAAAAGGCAGCAGATAATAGATGCAGTGCTAGTGACAAATGAAGCAATTGAAGAATATAGGACAAAGTGCATGAAGGGGGTGCTAGTGAAGGCTGATTTTGAAAAAGCCTATGATATGGCGGACTGGGATTTTTTGGATTTTGTGCTATCTCGGAAGGGTTTTGGGAAAAAATGGAGAGGGTGGATCCAAGGATGCTTGAAGATAGTGGTGTACTCTATATTTATCAATGGCGGCCAAGAGGCAAGTTGCAGGCAGCAAGAGGGTTAAGGCAAGGAGATCCCTTATCTCCGTTTTATTCTCTTTGGTGGTAGATGTGTTGGGGCGAATGGTGGATAAGGGGAAAGAGTATGGCTTTCGGAAGGGTTTCAAGGTGGGGAAGGAACAGGTAGAAGTTTCACATTTGTAGTTTGCAGATGACACCATATTATTTTTGGAGGAGGAATATCATAATATTTTTTGGGCTTTCAAGCTTGTCCAGTGTTTCTGTTGGATTTCGAGGCTCAGAATGAATATGGCAAAAACATTTATTGTAAGAATCTCTACCTCACTGAAATGGATTAGATCGGTTATGGCTCGTATTGGATGTGAGCAGGGAGAGTGGCCTCTCAAATACCTAAGGGTACATATTGGGGGAAATCCCAAAAAGTTAGAGTTTTGGGACTCGATTGTTGCCAAGGTGGCGAAAAGATTGGATGGTTGGAAAGAGCTTTTCTCTCAAAAGGGGGAAGACTTACACCGATCAAAGCAATGTTAGATGCCCTTCCAACATATTATATGTCCCTTTTCGAGCTTCCAATAGGGGTGGCCAATCGGATGGAACAATTAATGCATGACTTCCTTTGGGAAGTTAAGGATGGAAATTATGGCATGCATTTGGTGGAATGGACCCAAGTCCAAAGAAGGAAGGAGCAAGGCAAGCTTGGAATTGGAAATTTGCTAGCAAAAAATAAATCCTTGGTGGCCAAATGGTTATGGAGGTTCCCAAAGGAAAAAAACTAGCTTTGGGGGAAAGTTATCAAAAGTAGGCATGAAATGGATCTTAATGGTAGAGATGCCGGTGTTTAGAGGAAAGCTACTTTTAGAAGTCTGTGGAAGTTTATTCACGCTATTCACTCGGTTTTTGATCCTTACATCAAATTAAGTGTTGGTAATGGAAGGAATATAAGGTTTTGGGAAATATATGGATGGGTGATGAAGTGTTTATTGATTGATTTCCTAGATTATACAGGCAATCAACAACACATAAGCATCCCATTTCATTCTTCATGGTGCAAAAGGATCCAAGATTGTTTGATCGATGGTAGTTTCACTTGCGTCCCAATGGAGGTCCGCAGTGTGAAGTAGAAGGACTTCGAGCTTTATTGGGTGATTATGCATTGCGGGACAGGGAGGATGCGATTATGTGGGTTAATGGAAATTCAGGAGAATTTTCTTCTAAATCCCTTTTTCTATCTATGATTGAAGAGCCTTCTATTGTTCCTAATGTTATTCTCAAGAAAATTTGGAAGACACCTGTCCCTACAAAAGTGAAGTTCCTTGCGTAGGTTGTATTCAAAGAAAACGTGAATATAGGAGACATGATCCAAAAGCAGTTCCCGACATGGGCTTTGTCCCCGTCATGTTGTTTTCTATGTAAGCGGAGTGGGGAATCGATAAGTCATATGTTTGGTCAATGTACCTTTGCTTCCTTTTTATGGGAAAGATGGAGGAATCACTTTTCCATTTTCTCTCTAAAAGGTGGTCAAGGGATTCAAAGTTGTGTTTGCCCATTTTGGAAGGAGGCTGATAGGAAATGGAGGGGTCATTGGATGGTTGCTAGTCTGGCTGTGATATGGTATTTGTAGAAAGAATGAAATGCAGGAGTTTTTTCGAAAACATCTTCCCACACTCTAAACATATGAAAAGAATCTCACTCTTTAGCTTCGTTTTGGATTAGTCACAACCCTCTATCGCTGGGCTATTCAATGCTAGATTGGCTTAACGAATGGGGTAATGTATTGTAAGATGGAAGTCTAGGAAGTTTATAGTGGATTTCTAGATATATTTTGTAATCTTTTACTTTCATCAATGAAATATCGTTTCTATTAAAAAAATAACGCTTGCCTTGAACACGGTTTTGTCCACATCTGATCCTGAGTCATGCTTTGATAACTTCAACCCATATTCAAGAGGAGTATTAACATGTTTGCAAGCACTCACGTTGAATTTGTGAAGCACATTTGCAGCATATCTAGATTGGAAAATAAAAATTCTATCATCCGTTTGGTGTACCTCGATGTCAAGGTACTATGTCATGACACATAAATTCATCTCGAACTCACGTGTCATTACCCGTTTGAAATCAAATACGCTAACATTGTTACTGTAAATATCAAGCCATCCACATATAAGCAAACAAACAAAACATCATTGTTAAGTTGTTTGACATAAAATGCATGTTCATAAGGACATCTAATGTGGCCATTACTTTGAAAATATGTATTGATTCTTGTATTCCACGCCCTTGGTGCTTGCTTCAATCCATATAAAGCTTTTTGCAACTTTAGAACCTTGTGTTCATATCCTTTCACAACGTACCCTAAAGGTTGTTGCACATAAATATTTTCTTCAAGAAACCAATTCAAAAAAGTAGATTTGACATCAATTTGAAAGATCTTCCATTTCTTATGAGCAACTAAAAATGGGAAAAGTCTAATAGTTTTCATTCGAATAATAGGAGCAAAGATTTCATCATAATCGATGTTGTGTTGTTGAGTATATCCCTTTGCCACTAGTCAAGCTATATATTTATCAACTTGACCGCTAGCATTTTTCTTCACTTTGTACACCCATTCGACACCAATCGCTTTGTGATTTGCAAGTTCCCATGCGTCATTTTTTATGGCCTCAATTTCTTCATCCATGACATGCACCCATTTTCTGTCTTGCACTGCTTCTTCAAAACCTATAGGTTCATAATCAGTAAGAAGACAATATAGATTTAATTCACTTATTTCTTTATAGATGTCACACAAAGACCTCATACACCGTGGTTCTTCACTGGAGCTTGCTTCTAGTGATGTCTCTCCAGGTGTAGGAGTAGGAGTTGGTGATAGAGTGGCAACCCTTTGAATAGCTTCTTCTTCTGCATCTTCATAAAATAGAAGAAAATCAAAATCTTCACTTTGAATGGCCTAGTCCCATGATGCTTCTTCATCGATATCAATATCACAACTAATTAGGACCTTCTTGGTGCTTGCGTTGTAGAGCTTGTATGCTTTCTAGTTAAAATCATAGCCAATAAAAATATACTTCTCCCTCTTATCATGAAGCTTGGAGTGATGTTGATCAGGTGCATGGGTATAGGTGATACTGCCAAATACCGTCAAATGAGGCAAATTAGGCTTGTGTTTGCTCCATACTTGTTGTGATGTCTAGTTCTACGCACTTTTTGTTGGACAACGATTCGATAAATAAACCATGCATACAACAGCTTTTGACCAAAATTCTTTTGGCATGTTCTTGCTTTTCAACATGCGTATGGCCATGTTAAGAATAGAACTATTCTTCTGTTCAGCAACAACATTTTGTTGAGGAGAGTATGGAGCTGTCATAGGGCGTCGAATTCCATGAGATTCACATAGTTCATTGGATGCAATTGATGTAAATTTGCTTCCTCTATTAAATCACAAGGACTTGATATGGTAACTACTTTCTTTCTCTACGAATGCTTTGAATTTCTTGAATACTTCAAAAGCTTGTGACTTCTCTGTGACAAAATAAACCCAAGCTCTTTCTGGATTGCTTTCCAAATAAACACACAACTGATCGAGATGATCAAACAATGGCAAAGCTTTCACCATGTGCTTTTTGACCAACAACTTAATATCTAAGACAAATCTCTACAACAAGTTTTCAAGCACTTAGCCACATCATTTTGAACATTCAATAAGAACATTAGATTTTTGGACATAGGAACCTTAGCAATTAAATTGTCATATTAATCTCTTAAAGAAAGACTATAATCTTTGATAGCAATATTATAACCTTTATCTAAGAGTTGTCCCAAACTTAATATGTTACTAGTCATATTCGACACATAATAAATATTAGAAATGAATCGATGCTTTTCAGATTTAATCGAATCAAAATGTTACTTTTCCCTCGAATAAGAATTTTGGATGAATCACCAAAGGTAATGTTGCTGGCCACCATATCATTAAATTCCACGAACATCAATTTGTTGCCACACATAAGGTTGCTTGCATCAGTGTCCAGGTACCATGTCTGGTACTGTTCATCTGCATTTCTTTTAAGTGCCAAAAGTAAAGTCGGTTCCACATCTTCGCTATCATTCGAAGTATAATTCGACTTCTCCTCAACAATTTTGCTCTGACATTCACAAGAATAATGACCATGTTTTTTACAATTATAACATTAAACTTGAGATTTATCATACTGTCTTTGTTTGTAATCATTTTTTCTTCCATGTCCCCTTAAAGAGTTATGAACATAATTATTGTCTTCTTTGTTGAAGAACTTTCCTTCACCTCTTCCTTTTCTTTGATTGCGATCTCGACTGCGATCGTTTTTAAATCCACATCTTTTTCTTTTCTAGTTCTGCTCATCATTGCTTTCACTTTCTTTCAATAAAAGTTTTGTTTGCAAAACCTGCTCCACTGATTCTTTCTTCTTCTTCAACATTTTTTCTTTATGGGTTTGCAAGGAACCCATAATAAATTTATGTGAAGACTTCAAAGTCGCCTCTTAGACTTTAAAGGCGAGCGACTTTGAAGCTGAACTCTCTTCACTTCATTCATACCTTTAAAGGTACGATCAAGAATCTCTAATGCTTGAATAGAAGTGGTTGCTGCAGATATCTTCTTAAATGTTCCATTATTAACTCATCGACGTATGAGAATAAGAGCCTTTTGATCTTTCTTTCTGGCGATTTAAAAAACATCCTTCTCGTTTTGAGTTAGAACAACATCATCTTTGTGCTCATCATAACCTGCGTGCAGTATTTCCCACACACCTTGAGAACCAAGCAAAACTTTCATTCTAATATACTAGCTACCAAAAACTTCTTTGGTAAATTTAGAAACTTGGAATGGAACCACGTTATTTGTCATCTTCTTTTCTTGACAAGGACCTTCTCAAATCTCCGATACCACTTTGTTGGGAGAACACAAAAATTTGAAGAGGAAGGAGCCAAAAAATGAGGAAATTAGAAATGTTTTGTTCCTTAAACTTGATTTCAAATCTATGCTTACATGGGTTTAACTAGTGCTTAAATGAGCATCAAACATTTATGACATGTAAATCCTATGAACTAAATCTATACATGAATTATAATAAATATTAATGCATGCATATAAATTAATACACATATATGAATTATGCAAATATATGCACTATGAAAATATATAAAGTAAATAAATGCATAAACATGTACCAAATTGCAATACATGAATCATGTTTACTATAAATACTAAAAAATAATATCTCTAACTCTATATTTCATTCAATTTTATGATCCTAATGGAATTTTCTTGCCATGCACCTATCCATATATGTTATTTGGATATTTACATTAGCCTAACCGACTTATATCTTAGACTATAATACAATATGCATAGAAAATATGAGGTTAATTCTTTAAATTTTTGTACCTTATTATAGAGATTTATAATTAAAAAGAGTTAAAAGTATATGAAAAAATAATGACTGATAGGATAGGTGATAGTTACTCACAAAAGAAACAAAAGAGACAACGAACAAGTGAACGAAGGAAAAAAAAACCATAAATAAAAAAGAACAACAAAATAATATATAATGCGTAGGGAATCCTGTCCACGTACGAGCGAGAGAGAGAGAGAGAGAGAGAGAGAGAGAGAGAGAGAGATCTCCGCAAATATTTCATAATTAAAAAAAATCTAAAAATGTGACATCAATCATAGATGGCACAATCGAGGACAATCATTTCATCAAATGGTGACAAATTGTAAAGAAACTACTTGATTTAAATACTATAATTTTTAAAGCTCAATAATGCATACAAGTTATCATCGACAAAAATGATGAAGAATGAAGAAAGCATAAATATTTCCTGCGGAGCGGGAGGCTAGAGTGCACAAGCCAAACAGTCAAATGCCAAATATGGCTTGAACAAAGCAAGTTTACTACTCTCTATTTTCCAGTACATGCCAAATAATCAGAAAGGAACGATACCACTTTCTTCGTTAGCAATCACTGTGCGTTCTTCACTTTCTGTTATCCTTTATATGTAAATATCTTTACTCAGAGTTATTGAGACCTCCTACGTGAAGACCTTGAGACAACTGGAAAGTGGTAGGAGTTAGCAGCTCCAAAGTCGAGGCTTCGCAGCTGCTTTTGAGTCCATGCCCAGTGATCCAATGATGTGACACTCCCATAGACCATGCGCTTCCCCATTTCAAGGATTTAGCCATTGCACGCATGCATGGCAATGTATCCAGTGTGATGTGGTGGCCAAAAATACATTAAAGTGTAAATTCTGTTAAACTTTGTTGGCTTGAACACTGTGCCAAAAGACCTTTACACAGCATTAATTTTTATTCTTCTGAGAAAGAAGGAAAAGAAAAAGAAAAGTTCTAGCTAGAATCCACAGGAGAAAACGAGAATTTGGGGGCAAATACCATTACGCCATGATATTCAATTCAATTCGATCTCCTTGGAATACGAATTCCTAACATTGATAAATTAAGTTACTAGTAAGTTTTCTGTGATATTACTAGTGACTTAGGTTCTTTATCTTCCTTTTGTATCCAACCGGTCTAAAAAGTTTTTAAGCAGGAAGAGTATCTAAGCTGTTGCCCTTCTTCCATTACTCACTCGTTCTCCCATTACAAGCTAATTTATTCTCCGATTCACTCAAAACCATGACCCTCGATAGCGCACTCCATTATTTCCATCTAAAATTAGTAACTGTAGAAATAAGAAGAGGTCATTGATTTGAAGGTTCCTGTAAGAATATAACACAAACTTCACGACCAACAGATTGACAAGATAGACATTAGGCGCTCAGGATTTAGCTTATGCCATCTAATAAGCATGGTAACAAACAGTCTCATCGCAAAATATACCAGAAGTTATTCAAAATGAGTACTATGTCCTCTTTAATTACATTCCTATAGCTATCTCTATCTTAGTGATTCAAAGACCATACTAATTTGCATAACTAATCATCGGAATTTTAACTTACAAAACCATTTCCTTTCAACAATTGCATGAACAAAGAAAAACTCATAATTGTTAGAAAACAGACGGATGTCAACACGGAAGCGTTTGGAGCCACCAAAAATATATATTTTTAAGTATTTATCTACATATATGTGTGGGAAGTAAGGGAAAAAAAAAAGGTTTTTAGAGAAAATGGGAACTAATAGTTGTCTTTTACTTACAAAAGGAAAATAAACACTGTTCGTAGTACTAAAATTTGCAGTATAGGCGTAATGCGTCTTTTCATGCAAGGTGGAAATAGTACGTAGCAATCTCAGAAGAATCACAAGGTAATTTACACGTCTCTTTTATTGGGACAAGAGGGAAGGTGGTGTAACGTAATGAATTACTACACACCATCCTAATAAATGGCAGTTAAAAGGGAGACGAAAAGCACGAGTGCACACATGTTTCATCTGGTAAGAGAAATGATGCAGCTCACTAGCTCAGAACTGCGAAATGGCCTATCTTTTTGGATCTTCAGTCATCAGAAAATCCTGATGTGACTATACTCTATTGCCACACCTTCGAAAATTTTGAAAAAAAAAATCATATCATAATAATACGAAAGATCAAGATAAATTGATATTGTTTCATGATAATTATTATAATTATTTGAATGAAATTGATCAAATATATTGGACAGTTTATTTCCAAACACAAAATACTCCCAAATTAATACTTAATATACAAGTTAACTAACAAATCTCCCACTCTATACCTCATCCCCCAAAGAGAAAAAAATAAGAAAAAAGATTTAATTCTCACAATCAATAATGACATGACCCAGCAAAAAAATATATTATAAAATATTGCTAAACAAGGAAACCCTTCTTATCCGGAAATTTTTATTTAAAAAAGATGAACTGTATAAATTGGGAAAGATTGTCATTTCCTATATGTAGAAAGAAAAAAAATCACATATAAAACAAGAAATGCATGAAGACCCGATAAGGAAAAAAAACACCGAAATGCCTCTCATATTCTGTGACATCAAGCACGAGCAACTAATCCAGAAACAACAATTGCAATAATGAAAAGTACTGATGATAGATGATAATTGATCACATACACACACATTACATATGTGTATACGCATTAAAATGTATATTGCAAACATTTGGCAAGCGTAGTATTGGAGAAGACAGATGATCGTACCCGGAATCTGTAGAGTACTCGAAAAGCTTCCCTTTGTTGGAGAAAACAATCAAAGCAACCTCAGCATCGCAAAGAACTGAGATCTCGTGTGCCTTCTTGAGCAACCCAGATCTTCGTTTGGAGAACGTCACTTGCCGATTGATCTTGTTCTCGATCCTTTTCAGCTGAACCCTTCCTCTACCCATCTTCTTCTTCTTCTTCTTGAGAAACCGCAACAACTCTTACAAATATAAATATATGTATATATGTGGTTGTTTTGGGGAACAATTACGAGAGAATAGAGTAATAAGAAGGTGCTCAGAATTATGAAGAGGAAGAAGAAGAAGAAGAAGTGTGCGTTAGTTCGAGGCGCTTATTAATATTTAAAGCAAATTTGGAGCAACTCATCCAGAATAAGAGGAGGGAGGTAGAGATATATTAGTTATGTACGAGGGAGATAGAGAGGAAGAAACCACCTCGATTGGACAAGCGGTATCAGATTCAAAAGATTAAGTGGTTTCGGAAAACCAGGGCGGTGTTGATCAATGTGCTGTCGAGTGAGGATTGGTGAAAGGTCTCGCACAGTCGTTACGGTCTCGTTCCAAGGCCACAAATCTATGACAGTCCGTACATTGGCTTGTCAGATTATTTGTACGAACTTACGTGGCACTATTTCGCTCTTTTCTCTCCCTCCCTCCTCCCACTTGTTCTAAGCTAGGATTTAGGGATTCGGCTCGACTAGGCTCGGCTAGGCTCAGCTGGGCTCTGCCCCGGCTTTGGCTTTAATTTGTTGTCGTAGCTGTTAAGCTTTGGGTTTGGTGAGAGGGTGCGTTGACGGCGGTGGTGCCCCAATGGTCCTGCATCCTCGCACCCTGCACCTTTAGTTAAATTGGTTGCCTCTCGTTCAAGGGGGGCTTGGGATCGCGCGGGGGAGAGAGAGTGAGAGTTCTCTTAGCTGGATTTTTTATTTTTAAAAAATAAAATAAATAGATCGTCTCCCTCCTCGCGGCGGTCGATGATATAAACCCGTGAAACCGGCACTGGGATTTTCTGATTTTTGTTTTGTACTTTGTTCTTATTTTTATTATTTAACTTTTTTTTTTTATTATTTGGATGAGTTCTTGAGTGCTCTTTACTCTGAGAAGTTTGAGTGACTTTTGCCCGATTGCATATAAACAACTGTATGTCTTCAATTTCTAATCAAAATTTGAAAAGTTATTTTCAAAATTATCTTTGATCTGGCCTTTGTATTTGGAGAGACTTTCACTTAAAACAAAGTCTCATAATCCTCTAAACTTAAAAACTTAAATTTATATCTAAGTCATCTATACTGTTTCTTCCTTTGAAAATGAAATGTTCTTAAAATAATCATTTTTATTTCTATTTTATGCTTTTTTATATGATTTTCTTTAAAATTAATAATTCTACACATAAACTATACTATTTTCTTTAAAATTAATACTTCTAATTATTTTTCTCCTATTAAATGTGTTAGAGTTTTCTGTGGTGATTTCTAAAAATATCACATCTTAAAATTTATTAGTTTATAGTTAGGCTCAAGCCCAAATAAAGGAGAAGAATTATGCTATATAGCTAATATCTAGCATCCTACTTTGATTTGACGGCAAGAGCCATTTTGTCTTGTAAGTTTTAGTCCATATAGAGTGGTTCAATACAGTCAAGCTGGCTCTAGTTGTCCATTAGTTACCTACATTGCACTTTAAAATTATATAATGTAATTGTTGACAAGATTTATTTCATAAATATGCATTGTATTGTAATCTTAAAAAAAAAAAAAAAAACAAAAAAAGATAGGTGAAAATAAGAACTATGGCATGTCTTGTGCTTTGAATCAATCACTCTATGTTGGAAATTTTTAATTTCTAAAGTCCCTTACTCATGATCATTAGGAAAGGATGGAAAGAGTGTTTTGCCATTTACCCTAAAGGTTAGATATTTTGGATGATTACCATTTAAAGTTATTGATGAACTTATTACTTGATTTGCTCAAGTCCCTTTTACTCTACAAGCGATGTTTGTGATGAGGTGGAGAAGATGTCCCCAACTCAGATGGCAATTGTTGCACAAAGATGACTTGAAAATAGACAACTACAAAGAAAGAAGGCTATATTAAGGAACACCAGTATGTCACTGACTAAAAATCCTTCAATGTTTAAATTAATTGAGCTCGTTAAGTAGATAATCTAAAAGGATGAGATGATCTCAATTTAAAGATATTTAGCCTTCTTTATATTTGTGGTGCAATAAGTTGTCCTTGGTCAAAGTAGTTGTGTTTAAGCCAAATTAATATATTTTGAGATTTAGATCTCTTTATGAAAGTCTCCTATAAAGATAAATCCCATAGAATGTTATATAATTCCAAAAATATAGGTAGAATTCTTAAAAATAGACTTGGAATTCTTTTTAGACACCAAGTTG
>JAJIYU010014871.1:0-12982 GCA_030144865.1 Tinospora cordifolia
AACGTACAATCTCTTTTGAGTTACAAACCATTGCATCAGGCATGCCTGGGTAATTCAGATCAAGTTGTTTCCAAAATAGGTCTTCAATCCAATTCTGTATGCTGCGTGAACACAAGTACTCCATAAAAACTTCATAAAAGCTTTGGCAAAATTTGAAAATTCAGACAAACTTAACCAACTCAACACAAAGTTTGCTAGCCCCCAATAAAGCAAACTAAAATTAATTGAGCATTAAAATAAAGAAAAGAAAAAGATCTCCAAGTTAAGTTGATTGAATCTTGATGAAGTTGTCAGTAAGGATTAGAGGATGAGTATGTGCTTTTCTACTGTCTTATGGCTTCAACAGCACAATTCCCAAGATTTCAACAAAAGGATGTTTTCTGTGGTTGGAGTCAAGGAGGTCTCATAATTGCAAAATGAACTCAACCAAGCCCTTCTCCCAACTGTTTCCAAGCCCATCACAAATTAATTCTTTAAGTTGTGTGGAGCCTACCCAACCTCACCAACGGAAACCCTATTAGTAGCTGCAAGCTT
The DNA here is from genome assembly GCA_030144865.1 of Tinospora cordifolia. Classification (NCBI taxonomy): domain Eukaryota; kingdom Viridiplantae; phylum Streptophyta; class Magnoliopsida; order Ranunculales; family Menispermaceae; genus Tinospora; species Tinospora cordifolia. Next base: position 535 of record JAJIYU010014871.1, read on the forward strand.
GGGGTGGGATTTAGACTTTTGAATTGATTCCCAAAGTCATGCTTCCTGAGGCAAGTTCTAAGCCATTGCACCAACCCAAAGTTGGTTACATGCTCTCAATATTGTTTAATCCACAAAACTTTATCGAACACATAACCACTCAGAGTGGAAGAAGCAACTCTACTAGTTCTTCTTACATGTTGACCTAGATAACAGATAATATTCATACCTATGTTCCTGAGTGCCTCGAAATGCAATTACAATGGCATTAAGATTCTTGGCCACCCCAACAAATGCCTGAAAAGAAACATTTGTTTCATTCTAATTCCATGTAGACCCAAAAAGAGAAAAAAACATAACAAAAAAAAAGAAGTAAATGTGATTATAATATTTCAATGTAACGAACCTGTAAGCAATGCTCAATATCAACAATCAGCTCTAGCATTTCAAAACCCTGCTTAAATAGATAAACAAGCAAACAATTATTACCAGCATGATCGCAGAATTTACTAAGGATCAATTCAATAACACAAAACATAGAAACAATTATTCAACATCTTCTCTTTCTTTTTCTATATATATATTTTTTTCAAATGCATTACCTTGGTCAAATCATCACACCTAGAGCACGTCCAAGAAAACAATTCGGTTAAATCTGACATATACACCTGCAAGATATAGAACCAGGTAAACTGATTATCAATTTCATGCCAGATTAATGCATTAGCACGTACCATCCAGCAAAGTACTCCAATACTTACATTAAACCCGTCAACATTGACAAGGTGAACTACTCCAATCAAAGTAGGAAGAGAGCAAAACGAGAAACTACATGTTTATGTGAAAGCTCGCTTACCGCAGACGCATACTCCACTAGAATTTTTGCGAGAGTGTGATTATATACAGGCACATCTTCCCTGACATGAAGCTCTAAATCATTCAAAAAAAAAAAATTAAATAAATAAATACTGTAAATTCTGTAATCTTTTGCTATTGTAATTAATTCCATCTTAAAAACACATCTAACAGAGTTAGAAACGCATCTAAATTATTGCTGAGTAGCAATATCAGCTAAAAATTAACCTTTCAAATGTTGTTACTAACTAGCTAATAGAGGGGAAAAGAGCCCTCTTAATTACCTCTTGCTCCAGAAACTGTCACTAACCAGCAAAAAGCCATCATCTTTAGCCATGGAAACAGTTCCATACCCTTCGTACAACGTTAAACAGGATCAAAGAAATAATCAAACCACCTCCAATTATTTAGTCTCCAATTCTTCCAGCACGAAGAAAATCTACAGAATTAGGTTTCCTAAATAGCTCAAACAAAATCCTACAAGAAGTTAAAAACAAAGCACCAAAATTCCGTACTGTGAATAAGAAAAAGAGAAATAATATACCGAACTCCGAATTAAAGCAAACAAAGAATTGGAGGAATGAAAATTGAGAAAATCTTGCCGATGCAAATGGGGAGAAAATGTAACTAACAACATAAGAAATTACACGAATCGAGATAAGAAGAAAAGCCCGCCGGAGTCCAAGTGCTGAGAGATCACAGTTCGGACGGATGACGGAGAAGGGGACGCCGTTTTCCGGAGATGGCGTTTCCCGGCGACGGAGCACTGGGGTTGGATCGTACAATCAAAGTCGTTGATAAATACTGCAGGGTTGGACTTAGCCGTCGCCGTGAAGAAGAAGAAATAAAACAGACAAATACAAATTGTTGCCGTTGAGGAGTTGATTTGTATTTATTGCAAAATTGGGCAGCACCTCCTATTTTGCGTCCTATCCGTTCTATCTTATCATGCTTTATTGAATTTCGTACCCACCAAAAAATATTTAAAAAATATGTTTTTTTTATTTATTGTGATTTTTTTAGTTGCCCTTGATCGTTTTGATTATTTTTCCAATTGGTTAAGAAAATAAAAATAGAATGATTGGTCTCTTTCATATTTCACAAGTGTCATTGCTCTTACTTCCTAAAGTAACCCTTTTTTAATTGCAATGAAGTTCAATGAGAATATCTATAAAATAAAAAATAAATAAAATAATTATATACAATCCTAACATTTATAAATATTGAGTAATCAAATAATCTCAAACATATATATATTTACATATTAAAATTATTTATGACAAAAATATATAACTTAATCTCACCAAACACTACCAAATATCCTTCATTTTAATTTCAGTCAGATTAATCGAATTCATTAATTAATATACTTAGGGCATAATGGGTGCCACTTGACGTTTTCAGATGCTCATTGGCGTCTGGCCAACAATTTAACTCATTAAATGTTTTGGCATGTTCGAACGCTCATTGTGTTAATTATATATATATATAACTTTTAAATAAATAATATTTCTTTAAAATATTCTTTTTAAAAGATTGCAATAACATTTTTAAACAATTTTAAAATAAAAAGTGCTATTTTAAAATAAATACTTTTAAATTAATATTTTAAATAAATAATTTTAAAAATATAATTTTAAATAACTATATATATTTTTAATTCAAAAGTGAATAATAGATATTTAAAAAATATATATTTTATAATTAAAATATTATAAATAATATAATTAGTAGGTTGATGTGATTATTGGTCTCATATACTACAATAAAATAAACTGTGAACTACTAAAAAAAATAGTCTAATAAATAAAATTTAAATTTTGAAACAATCTAACAACTAAGAATGCCCTTAGTACAAAATTATATAATCAAAATCAACTGAAATAATTTTATATAATTTTCTATAAATTAAATTTGAATATCGTAACAGTTATTAAGACAATTTCTTTAACCTTATTTACATTATAAAATTTTAGTTTAATTATGGTAAGTGTTTAGTATGTAAATGAACACTCCTGTATAGACTTATGATTATTATTCTTCCTTCACTGTTATCTAATACTTTTTCAAAAAAAAAAAAAAAAATTGTTGTGAGTGCAATAAGAGAATTTTATAATAGTGACAGATCACAGCTCCCCTTTATAACAAATTAGTATAATTACTTGAATCTTGCATAGTAAATTATTTTCATTACATACATCTTACACCCAATTGTAGGAAAAACAATCACAAATTTATGAATGTCTATTATCCTATAACTTATGACAGGCACCACAAAAATGGTGCATCAATTTGGAAAAAGAAGAAGAAACAAATAACCAAAGGTATATCATGGTTCAAATGCAGGGACTTCATCAGCAGGAGCTGAAAAGGCTCTGTAAAGAATCCTCTCAGCAATGCCCCTGTAAGGATCCTTCTCTCTTTTCTTCTTCAAATATGATATCAAGTTTTCAACTTCAGATTTTACCTGCACATACAAAGCATTTGCATTCTCTTTGTCTCTTAACATCTCCTTCTTCCCTTTTGTTTCTATCGGTTTCCCAAAGAGATAATAGAAGCGCCCTGGTATCTTTGGTAAAAGCCCAGGCATGGCAAGTCCTTCATCTGCAAATTCCCCTTCTGTGTCCCTTCTGTGAAGAAAGCAATACCCAGATCGAAACAGATACATGTTGAACTTACAGTAGTTTTTATGAAGTCCTTATTTATAAATGAAGAAAAAGAAATGAAATAGAACCCAATGGATTAAACACATACCTTAATTTCACAGCATTTTTATTTGATTCTTTTATGTAGTCACTGACAATTGGGATGTTCATAAGATCATCAATATCAAGAACCAGCTGCAGCACAGGAAAATTGGAAGGACTTCTCAACCAGTACGATTTTGAGGGATATAAATTATGGACCGGAAAATAACAAACTAAGTTTTCAATTTCAGAATCTCCATCAAGCAAGACAGACAATGTACTTCCTAGAAAGAAGACTACCAGAAAGATTTTGAGGGATATAAATTATTGACCGGAACATAACAAACTGAGTTTTCAATTTCAAGAATGTCCATCAAGCAACACAGACAATGTACTTCCTAGAACAAAGCCTACCAATCTCAATGTAACTAATCTAGAATTCTCAAGGCACAGGATGCAACCTCGGACAGAAGATCCATCGGGTAAGGATGAGTATGGTTCTTAGAGAAAAAAAAAATTGTGCAATATAGAAGCCTCAAGAGTTGGTTGAATGTTGTTTTAATGGATGCAATGAATGTTTTAAACTTACCTGAGCTATGTCATCTTCTCCAACAACACCAAAGGGTACGATTGTGGCTTCGAACTGTGACACCATTCTCACAAATTCTGGCTGCTTTGGCCAAGATAGCTTATATTCTTCACCCTAGAAAGCACGAAACCAACACAATCATTGAAAAATTTTCTGTTAGTCCCATGAAACATCAAAATCTCAGTATTGGTCACCATGGTCATCGAGATTTTGTGAATGTTTCAAAAATTGATGAATGGAATTAGCATTTGGATCAGTGAATCGTAAAATTCACAATACATATTTGAATCATTGAAATGTATAGATTAAGTGCCCATTGAGTTTAAAATTATTAATGCTTTTTCAGACCAAGATAACTAGTGATTTGGACCAAGTCAATCAGTACAGTTTAGCTGGTGATTCAGTCGGATTCAGACCAAGTCAGTGAATCACAAGATTCACAATATATATTTGAATCGTGTAAATGTAAAGATTAAGTACCCATTGAGTTTCAAAAATATTATTGTTTTTTCAGACCAAGATAACAAGTGACAAAGATGAAGTCAGTCAGACATCACTAATTCAAACATCACCAACGACTTGGACCAATTCCCTAATAATTATAAGTAGGGCAAGGTAGGAATACAATTCAAATCGCTTAAGGGTGAATTCAATTGCAAGTCACACAATTCCACAATTTGAATCATGATTTTCACCACTATTTTGCTCATCATAGGGATTTACGTAGTGAAGGGCAGATTCTTGACATATCACATGGCAGGAAGGTTTTCCTCGGTCAATGCTCTATCTCAAAGAAGAGAGAACATAAGAAGATGCTTAAGCAATTGGCTTTTGGTCACAGAGGATCCTCAATAGCCTCTTTGGAGATGCAAACTTTTCTGTTTGTACCCAAATTTCGACACATTGCTGACACGGTGCACTTTTTGGATGTAGTCAGTTGGTCTTTATTTCTTCAATAAGCATGCATAGGAAAAATTCCCATGAGAATTACCATTTTATTGTCTCTTGTTCTTCTAGAAGATTCAAACGAAGTGGGATTACTAGAAAATTCTAGTAATTTAAATGCCCAATTAGCCTTTGATAACTAACGTCGAGTGATAAGGCTAAATTGAGTTGGGATTCTTCTCCCATCAAGGTGCATCTATGAACATCCCAATAAGTTTTAGGGCACCCTTAAATACCCAAAAGCCCCAAAAGCTCAGTTGAGAAGGACTAGAAAAGCAACAATCATGGTTGGGAAAGTAGCCCAGCGATAAATCAAATGAATTAACCAAATGATAATCACCATTTTGTATATTACAAATTATAGTACTCAGCAAAACATCTTCTGTTTTATTTTTTCTTTTCTTATTTTTTCTTATTATTATTAATTTTTTTACTTAGATACTCACTATTAACATATGAAGCACCAAGAAAGTTGAACAGATGAAAAACATAACTAAAATAATGGCGAAAAGGAACACCAAAGGGACACTTCTAAGAATCATGTTTATAGAAAAATGTATAAATATCAAAGCATCACAAGCGGTGCCAGTGTTGATGACCACCAGAAATTGACCTTAATATAAGCAGGGTAGCCAGAGGTAGATTCAAGAACTTGGAAGAGTGAGGCTTCCTTAGATCTCTATGTGGACATAATCCTGCTCAATGCAACAGGAAATCCTGCTCAATGCACAAACTGGTGGCATGGTATCAACACACTGTGCACGTGAATTATTATTTCTGATACCTCTCTCTCCCTCTCTTCCTCTCAACAAAGAGGCACATAAATGAAACAGACAAAGAAATGTCTTAACTAATTAATGGGAAAGCTCTAGCATTTAGTATGTTCAAGTCCTATCCACTAGACAAAGATCAAATCTAAAGGGTTACACTACAATCAAAAATTACAAAAGTTGAAATTTATTGCTTTCTAGAAATAGCCAGCAGATATCATCTTCGCAGAGTTGATGATGTTCATTTTCATTCATAACTTCCATAGTATTTTCAAGTTTCACTCAGGTGTGTACACAAAAAGTATTTTCAAAGTTTTAATAGCACTTATATATTCACATCATGGTAGCACCATCATTTCAGTATTGATTTGCTCATCCAATTATTTTCATCAACCACAGAAAACCACTATAAAATCTAAACTAGATTAAAAGAGTTGACAAGAGGAGGGAAAAAGGCCTCAACTATATAAGTTTTAATAGTATATTCACATCATGGTAGCACCATCATTTCAGTATTGATTTGCTCATCCAATTATTTTCAGCAAGCGCATAAAACCACTATAAACTCTTTAACTAGATTAAAAGCGTTGACAAGAGGAGGGAAAAAGGCCTCAACACACCTTCCGATGAAGGGCCTCACGTACGCCGCCAGGGTAAAGAAGAACGAATGAATTAGATTGCAGCAATCTATAAAAGTTGCTTGGTGAGACTGGTAATGCTCCAAATTGTCTCAAGCCATCGACAAAGGATTTACCATTGTCAGATGAGCCCTCAAAATATGGAGAAAATAATATAGGGTGGGCCATACCACGAACCATAATTTTCTTCTCCCGCAGAAAACCTTCAACGAGTTGTCTAAGTTCAAGTCCCAGCAACATGTGGTAACCAACTAAGAGAACTGGGCCATCATTAGGAACCCCTGCAAGGCCCCGGACAATCTTACCATCCTCCAATGTTGAAAGCATCACTGGGCTGGTCGCAAGGCGCAATCTGAAATTGAGTTTTCATCAAAAACTCATCCCATTGAAGTATACATCACATCATACAACTACAACATGCAACAGGTTATTTAATTACCCATTTCCTTGAGCAAATGCTTCTTCGAATTCCATCATAGAAGGTGGTAGATAATCCAAGATAAAATCATGCCTTCTTGATTGACGATACATAGCTGTGCCTTTAAGTACAGCCACCAGATTAAGACCATCTTCCTGCTCATTTTTATTAATGGTATCAGTCAACAGAAATATCAAAACAAAAAGGCTATATCATACGTGAGAAACATTTGGTGGCAAACAAAGCAGGAAACAAATGTGAAGGAGACTTGAGCAGAATTTTGGCGTAAAATTCCAGCGTATCAAAAGAAAGATTCCAAAGAATACTAGGATGAAAACATTGCTTTTAAAATTCCAGTATAGCCAGCTGCAACACTATACTGCTCTCTCAAGGAGGTATTAAGCCCAACCCTAACCCATGAACCCTCCTCACCCCTTAATTTTAAGGCAGTGGCAATTGTAGGACCTGGAACCTTTGGGTCCCAAAGTTATCTATGTACCAACCTCACCAAGAGATGCAAACATGTTTCAAGTGATTGTAGATATTAGAGATGGCCTAATTAAATGGCAGAGTCTGTGGTATCAGTAGATATGTGCAACTGGAAGTTCAAGATCATATATATCAACTAAACTAGAAGAATACCTTATATGAAGAAATTGGAAATATAGTGCCCCAAGGGCCTGAATATCAGATGACAATGGAAGTTATTAGAGCAATTGATAATGGTGGATCAAGTAGAGCTGAAAAGTGATAACCATGAAGAAAAAAACATAAAGAGAGCTAGTTTGCTGTCCACAAAACAGTTGGATAGCTAACAACACAAATAGAAATTCAGATGCTTTAAAAGTACATCTCAGTTTCAAAATTTTTGAATGAATGACCTTCAAAAATGGTTTCGAATAGACATAGATGCACACATTCTGAATGCATAAATACATACATTAGTATAGTTTCTACCCAAATTAAAATTCAAAAAAGAAAAAAGGAAAAAAAATTGCTCAGTTATCTAAGTGTTTATAAATTATGTGATTAAGCATATCAGTAAGTCGATCCTCAACCGTAAAATATCTTGATAATTTTTGAACTTGTAAATTGTAATTATTGATTGTTAAATGAAATTAACTGATTAAAGAGATCTAATTCAAAGTAGTACTAGCTGTTATTGACGACCCTGCTCCAGATCCAACTTTGTGGGAGAGACCAAAGCAGTGAACCAGTCATGAATGATGATGATCAAAAGATCCAGGTTTTTATTATTGTTACTATGCTGTTGAATTCCAGCTTATATTAGCCAAGGCATGGACACCATGGATTAGATTCACATAGTCTAGGGTTGATTCTGAACTAAATAAATAAAGTAAAAATTTGATTGGTGCGCCAACTTCCATGCTTTAACCCAAATCCGTATGACTACACTTGGAAGTGTTGTTGGCATCTCATGGACAAGAAACATCAGAAGACAACTTCTATATAAACAGATAGGAGCTCTAAATGGGCATAACGAAGACCTCAAAAAACACAATGCAACAAGAACGAGCAACTATCATCAATAATTCACTCAAGAAACACGAATGTTACATCTTCTACGACCATAAGCTTCACTCTACAAATTTAACATCCAACCAGAACATTTAAATATCTAAAATGAAAATTACAACCTATAACCACAAAATTCCTCACCATTAGAAGTGTATGACCATGCTCCTTGAAGTAGCGAGTTTTGCAGTTCTGCAATGAGGTTGAAAGACGTTGAGCTTCATCTCCACTAGGAAGCATATTATCCTTGCCACTAAAAAAAAAAATACACCGTCAACCCCCAGAAATTCAATGAGAAACATCAATTTATAGAAACCAATTACTATCCTATAACTAAATACCTAAAACTTAAATTCACAAGAATAGTGAGCAATAATAGAAAAAATGATTTCTCTGTTTGATAGCCAAAAAAACTCTACATGTTGAAGCTACATTAGAATAAACATTTGAACGAAATTGTCATCAAAGTTACAATACATACAGGAACAGAAACCAAATAGAAAGTGGTATACAGTAATTAGACCTGAATAAACTCCTATCATTCATACCATCAAAAACAAAATAAATAACAACAGCACGGTTCAAACAATGGCATGTTATGCACCAAATGCTTAAAATTATAATAACCTGGCAAGCACAAGTACATCAGCTGTGACAGCATGTAGACGAGAATTAGCATAGCTTGCAGCAGATTTAAGCAGCTTCAATTTCCACAAGAGAGTCTGCTTGGGAATGATATCAGCCACAACCTGCAAAATAATGGTATTCAATAAGAAAGGCCCATGGAAATTGAGTTTGAAGAAGGAAACCAAAACCACATGAAATGTTTACTTTCACTTTGTAATCAGCCCCAGTGCAAGTACACGAGGAACGTTTTATCATTCGGTATGTATCTTAATCAAGATTGGAGCAAGGAGAACAACTTTTTATAGCCAATGCTATGCAATTATTGAGATTATGGATCAGAATCAAACATTTTAGACCATGGTGAATCAAATGGGAATGAAGATACGTCTCCTACACCATATCTCTCTCATTAAGCAATAAATAGTAGGTTCTTTCAAGAAAAATGAACCAAATGCAAAGGTGCTCTCAGCTTCCCCCTCCATGTTGAAGAAATTGTTTCCAAACACAATGTCATGACCTCAAGGTTGTCATGATGTGCCTTCAATAAATGTGCCAAGATATATATTATTGATGAATGAATCTGAAAAAACTGGTCCACTCTCAGCTCACTCACGGTTTTTTCCCAAAATATGACGTTGGCTAACAAAAAAAAAAAAAAAAATTCTATGCTTATTTTTTACTATTTATAGTTGATATTATGACTACCAGAATTTATGGAAATACATCTCTTATAAAAATCCAAAACCAAGGCATCCGTGGTTTATATCTTTTCAGACACAGTTCAAACCTACAGTTTCCACATGATGTCTTGCACAATGGTGGAATGCCTTTGAAATTACCAGCGATCCTCCCTTTTCATCTTATGGCTCATTTTCATTAAAAAGGGGACTTTCATGCTTTCAATTTTTCATCAACTATAAAGTTCCTTGGATACTAAAATGGAATTTTGCCATTAAAAGAGAAAATAACCATCCAACTCTATCAAGACACATTATCATAAAATGGTGGGATGAGTATGACGAAGACAAAATAATTAAGCCTTAATCAAAATCTTCAAAGCCCTCAAATTAAGTTAAACTTTATCAGTTTTCATCCTTCAAACAATTTTAATAATGAAGCAAAACGAGCGAAAGAAACCGACAATACTAAAAAACTTGATTCAAAATTTTAGAAGAGGTTGAATGTGTTAGAAAACCTTATAATGAAGCAAAATGAAGAAATGAAGCTTTAGCAGCAGAAAAAAATTACGCTTCTTAGAGATCAAGTGGCAACCTCAAGTAGGACATTATCACATGCAGATCAAAATCAAGAACCAAATAATAATGACTTTGATGTTACATCTACAAACTTTGCTTTCTAAAAATTACAAAAAAAAAAAAGGTCTCAAAGAATCTTCTGGAAAGTTGCAAGGAATCTTGTCAGCCTTTGACTAGAATCATGTCATAACTACTTTCGTATGAATCTTGTCATCCCACTTCAGGAATCTTGACAAAAAAGAATTTTGTCAACCTTTTCCTAGAATCATGCTAGGAATCTCATTGACTATTGTCAAGAACTTATTTAAAGACAAGACCCCTCACATCCTTTCTTATTTTGTCTTGTTCTTCAATTTTTATATCACAAGATTCCCGGCAAAAGTTGTTCAGACAAGATTCTAGGCGACTTTTCGAAAGAAGATTCCTGTCACTTTTTTAGAAAGTTAGATCTACAGATGTCACATCAAAACCATTGTTATCAAGCTCTTGATTTTAATTTGCATGAGATGAGGTTTGGCTTGAAGCTGCCAATTGATCCTTGAGGAACTTACTTTCTTGTCGTTGAAGCGTCATTCTTCAATTTTCTTCATTTTGAGATTATCTAATTCACAAGACCTCTTATATGTTGTTTTTGGGTCAAATTTCGATGTATTATCAGCTTCTTATTCAATTTACTTCATTTTTAATAAAATGCTTGATAGTGTAAGAGCAAAGGGGCTTCTCAATCACTTGCTTAGCTGGAATTGGAGGGACGAAGGCTAATGGTGACATTAACTTGATTGATGGCTCTAAAGATGCTAGCTTAAGCTAAATTTTTTGATCTTGATCATACTTATCCCACCATTTTATAAAGTATTAATTGAATAGGTTATTTTCCCTTTCAATGACAAAGCTCCACTTGATTATCTAAGAAATTTTATACAAACTGACAAATTAATAACATGAAGGACCTTTATTGTAATGGGGCTTTAATATAGAGGAAAGATGTCTCAAGTAAATACGAACACATTCCACCATTGTGCTAGAAATCATGCACAAACTACAAGCTTGAACTGTGACTGAACCAAGAGTGCCTTAGTTTTGGATCTTTGTAAAAAAGAATAGATTTTCATGCATTTTGGTAGTCATGGTAATTAACCAAATATTGGGGTTCTTGAGGCGTCAATCTGTACATGACCGTATGATATTGGAAGATTTTTCCAATCTTCTAGATCAAAGACCTTTTAATTTTTAATTTCGAGACATAATTTCTTTAATTGAATGAAGAGTGTGAGCAATGAAAGCTGAATTTGTGGAGGTCAAAATATGCTCACAAAACTTGATTGAGCATTTGGTGAAATTGACCCAAAATATGCTCTCACTCATTTGGTCAAAAATATGCTCCCATTCATTGGGTCTTGGAGGAATGAATGGGCAATATAGTGAAAAAACATTATCAACGAGTCACGGTAGGAAAAAGGTAACTTGATTGGGTAATGTGAAGACAATCTGTATGTTGACTGATACAATTTTTTGTAAATAATGGCAAGAAGAAATTCACCATAGCTGGATATGTATGTCATTGTTACTCATCCTCCTGGATAGTTGCTTTGCCCTTATCTGGATTCATCTTAATGACATAGATTTCTAAAGTGATTAAATCTCGAGAGAGGAAGTTAGGAAGTGCGTTATTTTTCCATCTATAAGGATATTTCCAAATTAAATATTGATAGGCCAACTATCTTCCAAAAATCTGTTTTGAAGAAAGGTTCTTAACATCTTCAAAAATTTCTTTTGCAGAATTGACATGAAGTAAAAAACTTTTGATTAAAAGCATCAACTTGAAATGCTTGAAAACATGGGACTACGGTGTTAAGAACTTCTTTTTTAATAGTAGAATAATTTTATTATATTGGATTTCATGTCCCTCACGTAAAGGACACTAGCTATTTCTTGTCCTTGTGGAGTGACGGAGTATTCCTCCATAACTTATATTAATTGCATTAGTTTGGATGATTTGGGGATAACTAGGATTAGCAGGAGTTAAGCATGGGAGAGAGGAAAGCCTCAACTATATATATTTGACACCTTGAGGGTGCATAGGAAGCCAAGTAAAATGAGTATTAGTGTTAAGAAGTTCCCAAAGGATGGCTCTGTCTTTGGCTAAAT
>JAJIYU010014872.1:0-13014 GCA_030144865.1 Tinospora cordifolia
TATTTAATTAATTTAATTAATTTATATACACAATGTATATTTTTAATATATGTGTGTAATACACATGTACTTCGTACCAATACGTATATTTATACTCATTTATTTCTATTTGAAATAATTTACGTGTCTAATTAAAATACGGAGTGTTATAGTATTGCCTGGAAGAATCTGCACCTATATTGGCTCTTCCTTACCATCTGCCTTGTATCTCAAAGTTCGAGGCTTTAGCTACTCTAGACTAGAATCGTGTATCGCTTATCAAATATCGTTATTCAATCCTCGATGGTAGAACCTAACCCTTTTGCTTTACTAGCTACAAGCATTAGAGCTCCAGACTAGAATCGTGTATCGCTTGTCGAATATTGTTATTCAATACCCAACCCTTTTGCTTTACTAGCTACAAGCATTAGAGCATAAGACTCTACATGAATGAATTTGTAAGTATAATCTAGGACTATCATATTGCCCTGTTGCAAGGCAAAGAACTCCATCATCCTTTGTTTCTAGCAGAAGTAAGAACAAAAGCCTCCTAAAACAACTCTCTTAACCTTGCCCAAGTCTCAACCAGGTGCTCAATAGCCAAGACTGGCAACCATGATCTAGCGGCATCACCCTTTAATGTATGTGGGAAGAACAACACCTGATTCTCTTCAAATAGCTTCATCGATCATGCTATTTTCTTAACATTCAACAACAAATCCTTTGCTTGCTCCAGATTAACACCACCTCAATATGACTAGGGTTTCATATCTACATACTTCTTTAGAAATCTCTCACGAGAAATTTCTCTCCTTTGTCTCTCTTTAGGGTGCCTATGAGGAGCCTCAACCTCCTCTTCAGACTCATCATCATCATCATCCCCATTAACTATCTCAACTATAGGTGGAACAAGAGTTGCAAAAGGTGGTGGTCCTTGCATATCAGCTACAACCCCATCTATCCTCAGATATAGTGCAGTGCTAGAGGATTGGATCAACTCCTCTTGTGCCCGGATAAGATCTTTGAGTAGTCAATATACATCAGGTTCAACAAGTGGTGGTCATGGTATAGTTTTCAGTACAGGATCCTGAGGAGGAGCAGGATTTTGCGGCACTCGTCGTGGTCTACTACTTCTTTGTGGCATCTTAGTTTGCAGTTAACATACAATCATTTATCAATGTCAAACTTGCAAATATACTATCCCTAAAGCCTATTTTATCACTACTATACAATATATTTATGAAAATAAGTTTTGAAAAATAAAACTTTTGCACTTATATATTTTTGCTTAATTCCAACTTTGGAAAAAATTTGGGCTTTGATACTAACATTGTCAGGACCTCTTTTTGAAATCAATTACGGGCAGCCCGACCGACACAATAATCAGTCGAGCATACTCTGCAATCAAACTTGTCGACTACTGTTAAGCTTTGTAACACCCCAGCCCCCGAATCCTATCACAATCGCCACTATCTAGACATCTTCGTCTCTCAACTCAAGACATAATCAAGTTAAACATGCGGTCACTCCTGCTTTTAATATTTAGGAACCGAGACATTACTTATATTCTATCCCAATTAATATATTAGAGTGTAGAAACATAAAAGTTTAAATTTTAATAGAACATCCAACTCTTGGCCCCATGGTCTAGCTTAATAAATGAATTGACCAAACTTATATCAAATGTGGGTCCCATATCCGACAAATTGAAATGGTAAATGGACATCTACTCCTATACCTCAACTACTGAAGTACTACGATATCTCATTTCAATAATGCAGTACCATGTTTGCATCCAAAATTCAAAGTTTCTAATTGTAGTATTGCGGTGTTGCATCTCGATATTGCAACACCATATGATTGTCTCAAATTCCATGTTTTTAATCGCAGTACTTGAATTCAGTGTTGTTGTACCCTCATAGGAAATTATGTTTCGTCCAAGCACGATGTACTACTATGGTACCAGTCTTGGCTACTATGGTAGTCGTGTGGGTTTTCGACATTTCTTTTTGAGTATTGTCAAACTCTTAGAGTATTAAAACCTACCCCCTTAAAAGAATTTCATCTCGGAATTTAAAAGTGATCAAATACATGTACGATGCCCTCCAGTCAGTTGCTCCTGGTAAAGAGGTCTGAGTACTTCTTTCCGCATTTTGTTGTTTAACTCCCAGATCGCCTCTTTTAAGTCACGATGTCTCCACTGAACCTTGATTAAAGGGATGTCCTTAGTTCTGAGGCTTTGTACCTTATGATCTAATATCCTGATTGCTGGTTCTTCATAAGTAGCATCGTTCGAAATGTCAACTTCCTCCCAATGTATGATGTGAGAGGAGTTGGAGTCATACTTCTGCGACATTGATAAATGGAATAAGTTATGGGTCGAGGACATTATGTTTGGCTATTCCATCTGATTGGCACACTCACCAACTCGCCTAAGTATTTCAAATGAACCAATGAATCTTGGTGATAGCTTCCCTTTGACCCCAAAAACGTTTGATCACTTTTTGAGGGCTGATCCTCAGGAATACTTTATAACAAGCCTGGAACTCTAGTGATCTTCTTCTTTTGTCTGCATAGCTCTTTTGCCTACTCTGAGCAGTAGTTAACCTCCTTTTGTAACACCCCAATTTTCAGCCGGACCTCTATTCACGTGTTACCTCACGTGTGGATCATCGTCCGTTGAAAATCAAGATGCTACTAAAAATTTTCGTTCTGTCCAAATCTTTTTCTTTAACATTAAGCTCATAAACTTTTCTTCTCAAGTCAAAGTCTAGATAGATATTCTATTCGGAACAGAAGATCATGATAACTCCTCAATACATTCACTGAATTTAGCAATACAAATCATAAATAATGCAGCGAAAATACTTTAAAACTTGAAATCGAGACAAAACGCTAAAAATAAAATATCACTTACAAATCTAGTTAACTGAATTTAAAATCAAATAAATACATGAAAATCATTTTAGAAAGATTAACAAAATATCACTTCTGATACCCCCTATCCTGAATTACCTCCCCATGAGGTGTCCAATTAAACTGTGAGTCTTCAGATGTAAGTCACAATACTCTAAGTCCAGATGTACCTGAAAAATAAAGTGGGAGTGAGCTCGAAAGCCCAGTAGATCATTCCTACGCATCACATGCATTATACAGACCCAATCCAAAACATTACAAACACTTTCAAACATTAGGCATTCAAGCATTCCTTTGTTTTAGTCAAAGTCTAAGACTAGAAGAGGGTTGAGATGCCTCTCAGTATTCCCTGTGATCTAATCAAATCTCAGAGGGTCTCAATAACCGTATAAAATCAGTCATGTCATCACTATGACAGCCTAAGGGAGAGTACTTATCGCGACTCATACCGTCTCCCAAAGACTTCAAGTTGTCGCATACAACTCTGGGTGGGAATACCTACGATCTGCCTTATAACTCGACAATCTCAAGCAGTGACATATAGGAGATGTCACCTCGATCTGCTTCAGGCTCGACAATCGCACCGGTACGTGGATTCTTAATAAACCATCATCTTATTTTAGTTTTACAAACAATCTCAATCACATTAAGCATCACACAATACACTAGAAAAATAATTCCAATATGCATGTAAGTCAACATGATAATGCTCATGAATAACCAATGGCATTTAAATCCAGATCTTCCTATTCATGCATGTTATAATTAAGTAAATCTAAGTGCAAATCATTATATTCAATCATGGCATGAGATGACTATGCATGAGTCTAAATAATTCATCATATATCACACATCATTCAGATAAACCGACCAATTTCAATCAATTTCCTAATAAGATTCTAATAATCTATATTATTCAACCAAATGTTTTGAATCTTAAATCCATATAATACATATGAGCAAGGAAATCACACCCACCTGATTTCGTCTATCTTCAGAGTTCCTTGCTTTCTTTCAAGTAATTCGATACTATAAAATTGTTAAATCTGAAATTTAACAATCAATAAAAATTTGTAAGTTCTCAATTCATATTCAATCTCATTCAGATTTATTCCTAAGCTTAAATAATTTCTAAGATAATTATAAAATGTAAATATCCGTTTCAACTAATTTAGGATTATTCTTAAATTCTAGAATTTTATATATTCTAATTAAAATAATTTCTAAGTCCTCTTAATTTCGTTAATTTGAAAATAAAACTTTTGTAATTAATTACTGAGTTTTTTCGATTTATTCATTTCTAAATGAGTCTATTTAGATCCAAACAATTAAATTTTTTTTAAAAAAAATACTAAAACTTAAACTTGAATTCTAAAATAATTAATTTATGTTCAATAACTCTTATTTCACTTAAAATCAGATTTTTGTATTTAAAATTTGAATTAAGTTCCGGATTTCTATTTTATCACGTAAAATCCCTAGGTTATTCTTTTAAAATAAATTATTCATCTTCAAGATATTAAATCTAAACTTAGGAATTTCCTAATTTTCTAAATGCTAGATTCTCTTTTCATATTTTCTACTATTAAAATTTAAGTTAAATTTATTTATTTTTATAGTTTTGGTTCTAACAATTTTTTATTCAAGGTTACAAAAATTAAATAATAAAATAATAAATAAATAGTTGAAATAAGCATCGCACCTTTCGATTTTTTTTTCGTCTCGCTGGAGTTCCCCGTTCACGTTCACTTAACTTCAACGATGCTTTAGTTTCTCAACCAAACATCACTACTCGTAGCCTTCGCTGTTAATCAAAACCAAACCAGAACGTGCCTTTTGAAACCACATTTCTCTGTTCTGGTAAACATGAAGCCAGAAACTCAACCATCAAGCATGCACGTCAGAAATTCGGTTCTTGCATCAGCTAATCCCTTCTTTGCTACACGATCAGCCAAAACCAAAAATTAAATCCCCAAATCAGTGTACTATTGAGCCAAAATCAGAAATTGAAGCCAACGAACCAGATGGTGCTTCCTCTAACTTCTGTTGGACGATCAACAACTGAAACTAAAACCTAACCATACCCCAACTCCTCATGCTTCAATCTCCTATCCAATGGCTCTTCTTGTATTCATGCTTCATGGACAATATGTACTCCATCCACACAATTTCAAATCAACATAACACATCTTTATTGTTCTTTATTTCCATTTCCAGTAGCTCACGAAGCGGGTTTCGCATACCCACAGCAACACACCAAATCATTTCCTATTTCTCTATTTTGATCCATTCCACTGAAGCCTACCAATCATTTCCCTATTCTTCATCTTCTTCTTCATTCAGCTCCAACCCAAACTCCATCTTCTTTTCCTTTTTGTTCCCTTGTTATTCATTCCCTCATCACACACCTCACGACAACACTCCTCTCGTTCAGCCACTCAACACACACCGCTCATCCCACTAAAGCACATTGCTCTGCCTCACGGACCGCAACAGGGCAGCCCCCGCTTTTTGTTTCGATCTTCTTCTTCACACTGAGCACGCAACATCTTCACTAGCTTCCATTCTCTTCTTGGTCCAGCAGCTATTTCACGCATTCTTTCCTCCCCTGTTCTTGTTTCATGGTAGCCACAACCACACTCACACACACATCTCCTTGTCCCCCTGTTTTCTGCTCCTCTTCCCTGCATGGCATTTTTCTTCATTCGGCAATAGCAGAAGCCACAACAGCAGTAGAGCACCATTATCTGTTCTACTTTCTTCCCACAGTTCGTCTTACCAGCCAACATCACTTGCTGCTTCTTCATTCTGCAGCAAGGATGGCCATGGTTCGAGCAGCAGCAGCACCCAATGGCTTCTTTGATCTACTTCTTCACACACAGAAGAACGCACCAAACACACTCTTCATTCACGCATGTTGCACCAGCAGCTCGGATCCTCTTCTTTTCCAGCTCCAAACTGCGTCTTCTCCACAGTCTGCAACAACCAACTGAAATAACTTCAAAATAGAGTATCGGTAGTAGGGACAACAACAGTAGCAGTTCCCCTTCTTCGGTTCATCTTTTTCTTCTTTCGGCAGCAGTAGCAGCGGCATTAACAGCCACTACAATAGCAGCCGTAGCTTCTTCCTCATACCAGATTTTTTTCCATCAGTTCGTCCAACACCCAAAGGATAAAATTTCTACAGCTTCACTCTCCTCTTTCTCCCTGTTTTACAACATTTCTATCATCCTGAAGAAGCTAAATCACCGCCCAAAGCAGCCTCCAATTTCCAAAATTTTCAAAAATTTTTTTTCTCTCACTTGATTAGTTTAAAACTTTATAATAAGCTTAATAATATCATTACTTGTTTCTTTTATAAACTAATATTTGATTATTATTTTCTTTTTCCAAACTATGGCCCATGCATTGCAAATGATATTTTAGCTCATTTATCATTTTTCTACGAAAGAAATATTTTATTTTGTTTATCTATTTATTTGTTCGCGACGTGGCACGCTCACAAAGTTCTGGGGTGTTACAATATAATTTTTTTACCAGTCAAACTTGTTTAATTACGACAGAGAAAGAATTAAGCCGAAAAGATAAATTAAGATAAAAATATCGGGATTCGATTGTTGGTCGAAATAGAATTGCATTGCTAGGGGAAGGGCATGAACCTTCGACTTGTGGTTAATAACCACATGCTCTAACCAACTGAGTAGCTCAATGGTAATGGGAGTTCGCAAAACCTTGCATTTGACCCCCAGAATCAAGGTTCGATCCCAGGAGGCGAAGCAAAACCCCTAGGGGCGGGGACAATACCTTGTGAGTAACAATGCCATGACGAGTCATGACGTGGGTGTGGGTCCCGGTGGCGGTGGGTTGTTACACCTTTGGATTTGGTTCACTTGTTCATTTACCTCTTGTACTAGGTTTGACCTTATGAATACATGGGCTTCAAAGTTTGCCCAACAAGATGGAGATCTATAGGGTCTATCGTAAAGAGCTTCATATGGAGCCATTTGAATACTCGCTTGCTAGCTGTTATTATAGACAAATTCTGTTAAGTGCAAGTATTTGCTCCAATTTCCCTGGAAGTCTAGTAGACATGCCCTCAACATGTCTTCCAGTATCTGTATCACTCTCCTAGATTGCCCATCTGTTTGAGGATGAAAGGTAGTACTCATGGTGATTATATTGCCTAACTCTTTCTATAGGCTCTGCAAGAACTGAGATGTGAATTTGGAATCTTTGTTTGATACTATGGTCTTGGGTATACCATGTAGCCTCATTATTTCCTTGACATATAGTTCTCTTAATTTTCTAGCTATATCTATAGATCAGATAGGTAAGAAATGAGCTACCTTCATGAGATGATCCACGATCATCCACACCATGTCTTCACCCTTTTGGTTCCTAGGTAACTCGCAAACAAAATCCATTACAATATTATCCCACTTTCACTTGGGAATCAGAAGTGGTTGCAACATTTCTGAGGGTTTCCTGTGTTTGGCCTTCACCTGCTAATAGGTTGGACATTTACAGACATACATGGCTATGTCCCTTTGCATACCTTGCCACCAATAAGTCTTCTTGAGGTTTTGGTACATCTTATCACCTCCTGAATGCATTGTATACTTAGTTTGCCGAGCTTCATCTAGTATAGTTCTTCTATTCTGCCCACTCTCTGGTATGCAAATTTTGTCTCCAAGTCTCAATGTACCTTTGGCATCAATTTTGAAATTGGTGTGTTTGCCTTGCTTGACACCTTTTGTCAAGTCCACAATCCACTTGTAGTGTTTCTGTTCATCTCCAATCTATTGTAAGATATTTGGTTGGCAGACTATTGCATACAAGTATGCTAGCTTGCCATATGAAGTTACACTCAAGTTGTAGTCAATAATGAGCTAATACATTTGCCCTTTCTCCTCATTCCTCTTATTGAACTTTCTACTTAGGGCATCGACTACAACGTTTGCCTTCTTTGGATGGTAGTGTAGCTGAAAATCATAGTCCTTCAAAAACTCCATCTATCTCCATTGTCTCAGATTCAGTTGCTTCTGAGTATAGACGTACTTCAGGCTCTTATGATCTAAAAATAGGATGAATCTTTCTCTATAGAGATAGTACCTCCAAATCCTTCAGGCAAACATGATAGCAGCTAGTTCCCGATTATGTGTGGAGTAGTTTTGTTCATGGATATTCAACTATAGAGAGGCGTAAGTAATGACTTTCTCCTCTTCATCAATACAACACCCAATTTGTTCTGTGAGGCATCAGTATACAGAAAGTATCCAACACCATGAGTATGGGTAACCATAATTGGAGCTGAAGTCAACCTCTTCTTCAACTCTTGGAAAAATTCCTCACACCTTTCATCTCAGATGACCTTCTTTCCTTTTCTGGTCAGCTTAGTCATAGGTCTAGCTAACTTGGAGAAATCTTAGATAGACCTACAGTAATATCCTACTAAACCAAAGAAACTTTTGATTTCTATCACTATTTTTGGTTGCTTTCAATTACCTACTGACTCCGCTTTATCCGGATTGACTGATATCCTTTTTGGCTAAAACTATGGGGCCAAGAAACTTGACCGTCTTCATTCAAAACTCACACTTGCTGAACTTCAGACATAACTCATTTCTTCTAAGTATTCCCAAGACAATATTTAGGTGCTCTACATGTTCAACCTTTGATCTAGAGTAGATTAGGATGTCATCTACGAATACTACTACAAAATGATCTAGTTATTATCGGAAGACTTCGTTCATCAGATCCATGAATGCAACAGGTGCGTTAGTTAAACCAAACGTCATCATTGTGAACTTGAAATGTAATACCCTAAAAAATTTGTACGAAATAAAATGAAATTATATGTACAACATTATTGAGAATTAAATGATAGATGAAATCAATTCATCAACAATTCATTTTTTAGTGGCCAACTAACAAGTTCATTTGCTAAAAAATGTCTCAATGAAATGAGAATTAAGAAAGGAAATGAAAGTGTACTCAAAATGAAAACAAGATCAAATTAGAAACCAAATGAAAACACACACACACACAGATGGTGGGATATCCAAAAGAAGAGGAATGAGGAAAGATGGGAAAATAGAAAGTTCCCAATATACTCACTAGAAAATGATTTAAAAAGTTTCCAAGGCACACAAAGGGATGTCCAAATCTTTGCAAATCCATATTAGAAAGAATTCCAAAATGTTGCTAAACCATATTAGAAAGATGATCATGAGCACACCAAGAAAACCAAGAATAGAAGTTTACAATAATAAAAAGTTGCCAAAATATGATCTAAGGCAAAGTGCCTAAACTACCCTAGTCATGTGTACCACAAGAAATGAACCCAAAATAAAAGTTTCCATGATCTTGTGTCCAAATCTTGATGCACAAAAGATGAACCAAATTAGAAAGTTGCATCAAGGAAACAAACCAACATTAGAAACTTGCTCAAACATCCAACCCATGTTCACACAAGAAGAAGGAAACCCTAAAGTTGTTACACGAGCACAAGAAGAACATAGAAAGCTTCCGAACTTCCAAAATCGTGTTGCCCAAGGAGAGTTCCCATGCAAAGTACCCAAACCCTCCCCACTATGTGCGCAACACAAGAGGAGTGCCCAAAATAAAAGGTCACTAATTTTCTGCCCACAAAGAAAGGAAACTCTATGAAATTGATGCCCAAAACCAAATCAACAAGTGAACCTTGTGTTCACACACGAGTAGGAAACTAAATGAGGCTCAAAACATGTGTTCACACTAGGAAAAGGAAACCCTAATTGCTCACATGCCCAAACTATGTACACCATTGGAAAATTGGAAAGATTCACATGCCAAAATGTCCACACAAGAAAAATGTAAAGTTGTTATCTGAGCACACTCAACACTATCCTCTATGCACACTAAAAACTTATATAAAGGTGCCCTGTGCTTTCATTCTCTTCATCCCAAAGCAAGAGCTGATAAGATCCTTTTTGTTTTCTCTAGCCTCTCTCTTGGCACCTCTTTTCAATTCTTGAGTGTTCTTAAGTGTGAACAACTCAGTTCTCGAGTGTTCTTTAAGGTTTAAATGTGTTGAAGTGCTGCTAGATTTCTGAATTTTGATCAACTTAGGTAGAAGTGATTTCTAAACTTCTACTTTGTGGTTTTAAATTAATGAGATGTTCATGCATGTTTAAAATTCAGTTTGTTATTCACATTTTTAAGTTCAGTTTATCAAGCATGCTCTACTTTCTATTTATCATGTTCAATTATCATGAAACTATACCATATTTGGAGCTCACATGCTTAGGGTTATTTTGGATGGGTGTTGCATGAATACGTTGTTTTCATGTTTTAATGTTGATATGACATTTTTGTCGAAATCTATTGAATTAGTTTATGGTTCATGAATGTTGATTCAAGAAATGTGATTAATGATAAAAACCACGTACGATCACAGTGATCCACATGAATTATTGTGGATGTTCTTTACCTGTGATTAGTTCACATGGGTAAGGTCCGAGAATACTTAGAATATGGGTGAGACCTTATGTCCAATAAAATTTGGCATAAAGGAATGCCTTTTCATTCAACGGAGGTACTTTTATAAGAACATCAAAGTTGACCCCTTTCAGTTTAATTTACAACTGAAATTAATGAATTGTTTGAATGACTTAATGCTTGTAATTGTTTGATTTGGATGTCTTATTGGTTTGAAATAATAACTTAGTTGTTTTAGAATGATCCACTGTACTTTATGCTCACTCTTCCTATTTTACTTTTTCAAGGAATTGATTACATTGCAGAAGCATGACAATAGTTAGGATATTTTATTTAGAAAGTTTCTATTTAAATGTAAGGGCATGTAACCCAATTTTGAATATTCCGCTGCACTTTAAATATGAGTTAGGTACTCTTTCTTTTTTCATTCATTGAATCAAATTAAAGATTTCTTTTATCTCTCTTTGATTTGTCTTGTTGAATTATGTTTATTTTAATTAAGTTGAACATCTTAATGTTCAATAAGACTAGGGATAAAAGAATTAGAAAGTCAAGTGTGAGTCACTTGTAAAGTAATACCGGCTCGAACCTGCCTTGTGGTTAAGTCCAAATAAGAACCTGGGGTTTGGGGTATTACAAGGGTGATATCAAAGCTCATTTATTAAATGTACTGGACTAGAATTAAAAAGTCTAGCCTAGGCATTAGTTGCTGGCTAGAATTAGAAAGTGTAATCATATACTAATGGCAGTATCAGATTTAGAAAGAATTGACTCAATTAGGTAAGACCTACATTTTAAGTTAAATTTAGAAAGCTCTTCCTTCTATTTGAAATTGAAAATTGTTTTTGGAAAGTTATTTTTCAAAAAGAAATATATGTTTCCAATGGTTTTGTTTGGATCCAAAAATTACAAGTTAAGCTGATAGTGCGTAAGCCTTGTCTCGAGTAAAGCTAAACATTGCAAGGGAGATGGGTTATCCCATTCTAGAAAGGCGGTTGTTAAGCAGACTTTGGTCTTGTCGCTTGATCTAGAAGTTGTCCCACTAGCTCATACAAGCAGTCAAAGTTGAAGAAGACACTTATTTTCTTACAATAAAATTAGAAGATGGAAATTAAGGGCAAGGTGAATGTACAAAAGTATAAAGATAGTGCCAAGAATGGTATAAGAACTAGATGAAAGTTGAGCTTTTCAACTAGATTAAAACCCTAAGTTAGGAAAATATATCTTAGGTAGGATCTGGGAGTTACTAAGGTGGCACAATGGATCGAAACATGGATAAAACTTTAGACATAGGTTAGAAATTGAAAATGTGTGAGAATAGAATACTTGTTCGGTTAGGACACGAGATCGGGAAGATTCTGTATCTCCGATTTCTATGTGATATGAGACGCATAGGAATTTAGGGTTATAGAGGAACCTGAACTTGGAGAATGATGGACCATGTTTGATAGATGATCAATGACTTTGGAAGAACTTGTTTCCCTATGCTTGGCTGATATGGGATAGTTAGGTATAGTGGGGCTCGAGAAGCCTTAGTTGTCGAGACATTTGCAAAATTGTTTGGGTGAAGTGAAATCTCTCGATGGAAGTTTTTGTCAATGGACAAAAGTGGTATAAGACACTCGAACTCAGAAGCACAGATGGAAACTTGGAATTTCGTTATGCTAGCATGAACTCATACGATTGTATGATTGTTCGATTGAATGCATGCCATACCTGTTTTATATTCACATACATCGTATGTCTTGATTATGAGACCAAACCCTACACCCAACAACATTAGGGTGCCTTGAAACCTCAAACAAAAATTAGAAGAATAAACTACTAGGCCACTGAATGAATTGAGAAGCTAAAGATATGAATCTGGAGTCATAATAGTACAAATGAAATGAAAAGCTTGGGAATACAAACTTGATGAACAAATATGGACAGAACAACTATCTTCTCAAGTCTACAAAAATATTTTGTATCCTAAGGATAAGGGTAGACGAGTTGTGTATCCCAAATCATGATTCTCTTAAGTCTTTCGTTGTGATACCTTTTTAGATATTAAAATAACTTTTGACTTGTAGATAATGGTTGGATCCAAGAGATACTCTACCAGGGTTGCAATGTCTAACGAGACCAAACAGTGAGAATGGGAGACGCCTACTAGTATGGAGGTGCAAAAGGAAAACATGATGAATGAAGTTGCTCGAAGGGTCATAGTGTAACACCCCAACCCCCACATTCCCTAAGTTTTGGACTACTACAATTATTCGACAGTGGACTTAACCAATTGGCGGGTTGGGTTATATTACTTTACAAGTGATACACACTTGACTTTCTATTTTTCAATACCACATGCCTTAGAATAAATTCAATAGTACAAATTCACATTTAATAAAATCAAGGCAATTAAATGTAAAGAAAAATTCAACTTCTTTATTAATAAAAGAAAGTACATAACTTTGTAAACTATTGCATTGTTGATCAATAATCTCAAAATAGAAATATTAACTTTCAACGGAAGTCTTATTCAAAATTGGGCAACATGCCCTTACATTGAAAGGAAACTTTTAAGAAAATAAAAACTTGCTAAATCAAAAACTATCTAATTTCCATAGCCTTCATAATTTAATTTCCTGAAAAATAAAAGAG
>JAJIYU010014873.1:0-12981 GCA_030144865.1 Tinospora cordifolia
TTGATTTTGAAGAAAAAGATTTGGACAGAAAAAAAACTTTTAGGTAGCATCTCGATTTTCATCGGGCGACGATCCACACGTGAGATAACACGTGAACGGAGGTCCGTTTGAAAATTGAGGTGTTACAATAAGATAGGACAAAAAATTGTCTAGACCCACTTATTTATCCTATGTTGATGGGATACTTAAACCTACCATCCAAAAAAAATTATTTTTTGACTTTTATTTTTTTAAAAAAAATATATTTTTTTAAATTTTCATATCTCATCCTATCCTATCCCACCAAAATAATCTTATCTCATCCTATGCACCAAATGAGCCTTAAAAATGTAAGTTGCACTCCATTAGGTTGCTTGACACACAACATTAGATATGATTAGACTAAGTTTTAGTCCAAACCTGTGTTTGGCTACAACAAAATAAGATTAAAATCAATCTTGAGTCCAGAACTTATCCTATTTTGTAGGATTATTTTATCTCATGTTATCTTATCCTCTCTTTATCGAATTCAATTTCATCATCTCTATCCTATAAGAATAATTCTATCTTAATTTACGTACCAAACACACCCTACGAGAGTTATGTTATAACGTAAAAGTGGTTTTACAACTAATTTTTTACCTTATATATAAAAGGTGAAAATTCTCTCATTGATGATAAAATAATAATATTAATATAATGTGAATGTAGAAAGTTATTAAAAACTGATGAATGGCCTATCATTATTTCTATCGAGATTATTTTTCTAGTTAGATGATATAAACAATTTTTCAAAACACTAAACTTTGGGACTTGTGAGATCAATTCAGTTGCACCGCACTTTTTAATCAATAACAAATGTGCCCTCGCCCTCCATCTATATAAAAAAGAGATATGCTTGCCCGATACACAAGCACTTGATTGTCACTGACCCTAAACACATTCAAGTAATTAATATAGTCATTCACAAATTTCAGCTTAAGAGATGTATAATAATAACTTGTAACCAAGATTTCAATTGTGATTGTTACCCTCCATACTCTATTAACTTTTCTCTAGTAAGAGCAATATTCATACTTTTAAATTTTTGTTTGAAATTAGGGTCCAAGTTTTTATAGTATTTTTCTTGTATGTATTAAATAAAGTTTTGGGCAACCTAACAATATTTGTGTAGGTATCAATATATACTATAAATATCATTTTATCAATTTTGGAACTATCAAAAAATCTATACTAATCAGCGTGTTGTTCCATCCATCTTACCTTCAACAATGAGAGTGAGTTTTCCATTGTTACTTGTGATACAGATATTAGTAGGAAAAGCTGAAAATGTGATGATCTTAAGATCATGGCATTATACGAGATTGCTTACCCAAAAAACTAGTTATTCGGGTCATTTAATGTTCGATTGCAAACGCAACTCTCGCCAGCCACGAAAACTGGGAGACATTAGCGACCACCAAACGAACGTAAGAACCGACAGGTCAGCACGCCACGTCATGAAACGTGTTAAGTTTTTACTGGTCTATCGTTCTGCTTCACCTGAATCTCGTTATCTCCTTTTACTTCAAAAAATACCGACAAATTTTTCGTTTCTTCTCCTTGCACGCTTGCTCTTCTACGATGGGCAACAATCCTACATTCTAAAAACCCTAATACTCCATTTCCATTCCTCTGTTTAAGAGAACTCTTAATGGCTTCGGTTTCTTCTTTATCTTTCGCGTCAATTGGTAAAGCTTCTTCTTCGGAACGGAAAGCGGCGTCGTCGGCGGTTCGATCCTTCGGTTCTAATTTTGAATGGTTTCGATTTCGGACGAGCTTTGTTTCGGATGCACCCGTTGTTCGGACATCTAATTCGAGTTCTCGAATGGTCATTCAGTGCAGTTCTGCTACAACAGGTGATACTTTGGAGCACTCATCATAGTTTTAGTTGTTTGATACTCGTTTCCTTCGTTTTGGAAGATTTCTTCTTAAGTGAAAGAATAACGGAATTTACTTGAAATTCACTCTAGATAATTTGAAGTTGAGAAAATTACTAAAGGGGACTGAACATAATTGATACTAATTGGAGATTGTGGGATATGCTGTCCTGCAGCTGTATGTATGATCTGAAAACTTGACAAATTTTTGGCAAAATTAGCCAAATTAATTTGGTAATTTGAACAATTAAAGTGAAGTTCAGTTGTAACAGTAAAATTATAAAATTTCATTGCAATCTTTGAAAAATGGCAAGGTTTGTTTAAAATTACAGTTTCGATGATTTTTATAAAAAAATACAAAAATGGGCAAAAGGTCATTTTTTATGGAAGAATCTCTGTGATGTACATGGTTTCTATTCCATAATCATAGAGGTCCTTAAAATTTTTTTTTCTTTATAAATGAATAAGTTTGAAGGAGAAATACGTGCACTAGACAAGTGTCTATTCAAGAGAGGAGAGACAATAGAGAGAAGAAGGAGAAGATAAGAATAAGCTGAGAGCTTAAGAGAAGAGAGGTTAAGAGAAGAAAGAGAAACAAGGGTAGTCTACTGTAGTCACTAGAGAAGATCACAGTTACTTGTGCTTGCACCGATTAGCGACCTAATGCTTAATTGAACTAGGATTTATATGTGCATAGCTATTAGAGTTTGACGATGTGTTTCTCTTTTTCTTTTTATGAAAGTTTTAAATTAGCATGCACAATAAGCATAAAAAATAGCTAATCTATTTATATTTGTTTTTGTTGTTTTTGATAGAAATAATGCATTTTTTAATCTTTACTTAGAAAATGAACTTCTTGAAGCTAGTGAATTCTTATAGAAATTATTTTGAATTTCTCAAACTTTTCAAATTAATTCTAATTTTTAAATGTTGAAGTTTGGTGTGAAGTCGAATTTTCACTCATTAGCTAAATGAAGAAGTAGATAATAAATTTTTATTGCATTCTGTTTCAAACTGACAGATTTGATTGGAATGTGTTCTTGTGTTCCTAGGAGATGTTCGGAGGAACTGCCATTAGTTAATTGGGTTCATGATGCATTAATAGAGAAATTTGATTGGAACACGTTTGTTTGTGTGCTTGTTTTTGTTTTTTTGTTCTGCAGAAGATGTTTTGTAGATCTCTAAATTGATTGGCTATTGATGCATTATTATTATATGTTTTGTTTGTAGATATTGCAACTGTAGCTGAGACCAAACTGAATTTCCTCAAGGCGTACAAGCGGCCGATTCCTAGTGTGTACAACAGTGTATTGCAAGAGCTGATTGTGCAGCAGCATCTTATGAGGTACAAGAGGACTTACCAGTATGATGCTGTGTTTGCTCTTGGCTTTGTGACAGTCTACAATCAACTCATGGAAGGGTATCCGAGTGATGAGGATCGAGATGCAATCTTTCGAGCTTATATCCAGGCATTGAAGGAGGACCCCGAACAATATAGGTTGGTAGATCATCTCTGTATTATTTGATATAGTTGTCAATTATGTAGGACTTCATTGTATTCATTTCAAATTTTTGCAAATCCTGAAAGTGTTTCACATGAATATATGAAATGTTTTTCTTGGAGCAGGCATAAAATTAGAGACATAACATATCCATGTTTTTAGTGTGAGGTCATGATTTGGGCGGTCTTTATTTTAGTTGATGAATAAGTTCAGCCAACAACTAGAGATGCTCTTCCTGGTTTTTGTTGACCTAAGGTAAACAGCTAGTAAAAGTATGCAATTAAATGGTTCAGGAGGTATTCAGAAGAGTCACAAATGAGTATGTTGTTTAAAGACCTTAAAAGAGCTTGAATGGTATTTGATCTTATAAACCCATAGCTTGCTTCCTGTGTTGAAGTAACTTCCAAACTACTGAAGTAAAGGCTGAACCTGGACATAGGAGGTGAAAACAAGTGGTGTTGAAGGAAGAGGTCTCTACATTTAAGGTCTTGACCCTGAGTTCGATTCATCGATCTGTTTATGTGTGATCCGTTTATGGACTCATGCATGAAGAATTGCATTTTGAGAGGTCTTTTTTGGCATATTTGATTTGTTTTGGATTGGTGGGGTTATTAAGTGAACCATTTGAGTTTTGAGGTCAAATTTTGTTGAACCAAGAGAAAATGATTGAATTGCAACCTTCCTCTAGATGCACATAGAGAAGATGCTTTTGTGAATTGTTGATCAAGAGATAAACTCAAGCTATTACTACGGTAATAGACATAATAATGCATCTTTTCCAACTTAAAATGCATTTACATGGAAGAATAGAACATTTTGATTCCCTTTTTAAACCAGAGTAAACAAGTAGTTGTATTAGAAGTGAGTGTAAAAGCATGTTCTACTGTCAAAATGGAGTACCAACAGTTGTCAAACGAACCAAAAGCCCAAAACCACAAAAGGAAAATTAAGGACAAACATTCTCCCCATTTCCTAGTCCAATCATAATTGGAGATTTCCTTCTTGTACCAACCGTGAACTTGTAGTTTTAAGTAACAAAATGCCATTCCACACATTCTTCATGCTCCTTGAGAGTCCAAAAAAAAAAAAAAAGATGATTGAGTTCCATCCATATCATTTGTAAGGTTGCAAGATTTTCCTATTTCATGGTTACACTTGGTTACCATTTATTCCTTGAATATGAGCAATCAATATCAATGGGCGCATCTGAAGAAAAGATGAGCACCATCATCTATCCTATCAATGGGCAACAACGAGGAAGAAGGAAAAAGTGAGGGAACCATATTAGGATGAGGTAATATCACAAGAAGTGACTAATAGACATAGAGCATTTATGATCTCATCTATATTTGAAGAAATCTTGACCAATTAATATTGACATTCTTGATGTATCCTATGTAAGATTTATGATGAAATATCATCTACTAGGACGATGTGAAAAATCTTAAACAAATGGAAATGAAAAACCAAGAGATGACATTTTTTTTTGAGAAGAAACTAAATATTATATTTTAAAATAAGAATCTGCCAGATGAGCTATCTGAGTAGAGAATTACAATGACTATAAAATTTTATGCTAATTACACAACCAATCCTCAAAAATATATCCTCGACCCAAGCCAAAGGTGGAGATCCAAGTAGAGAACAAAATAATGGATCTATCCCATATTATTTCAGCTGTCCTATTTTTGCCTTTGAATATCTAAGCATTCCTTTCTTCCCAAACACTGTACCAGATAGCTAATATTTTGCTAGTACTCATGCCATCATTTTGGGTTCTATCTAGAAGTTGTAACACTTGTTATATCAATAGATGTTTAAGAAATGTCGACTATTCACCATAGTATTTGAAATTGCTGGAGTCACTGGATAGAACTGGTTGCAGATGTGCAGCAACACACAGAACACAGAAACAACAAGCAGTTAGACACACGATGTGATTACGCAGTTCGACATCAACAACCTACGTCTACGAGGCCTCGCCTAGTTCAAAAATCCACTATAGTTTTGCAAGTTATACCAATACACAGTGAGCACTTCAGCCCACAGGAGTACACTTAAAAAACAATAGACTCTCAAGAAGACAACTGTCACTCTTTATATGAAATCTTTCAACCACCTTTTACAGACATTGTTGTATGTACTGAACAACAACGTAAAGAGTACTGCAGCTTCACTTGATCACTCTCTTACAATAAACAGAAAAACAATAAAGTTCTCGATGAATAAGACACAATGATCGTCTTTGAGGAATGTTTGAGTGATGAGGAAAGCTTTAGAATTGATCAGAATAAATAGGATGAAGAACAGAGTTTCCCTTTGGCGATACAGATTCTGAAAAATCTTTCTGGATAGACTGTTCGATTCACTGTTTCATCTTCTGTCAGCACAGTTTTACTGGATTTCTAGAAAACTTCCCAGAATAGCAACGATCCTTGATATCATACCATAATATGTATTCTTCTTCTGATTTGAGCAGATTGTAACCATTTAAATCAATACTTGTCGACCTGTTTGATTAAGGAGAATATTGCAAACTTTCTAAACGCCAATCATTGCAATGAATGAATGTTATTGATTTGAGAAACATAGTGATTATGAGAAATCTTTATGAAAGGAATTCTAAAGAGATAGATTATAATCGTAACATTAAAGATGGTAATCTGCCTTTTGAAGATCCCAAGCATTCCAAACATGTGATGCAGCAAAAGGGATGTTTTTAAAGATCAGATCATGACAGATTCTTTAAGGAATAATGTTCCAAAGTATTTGGATGTCGTTATCTTTTCAATAATACAAATGCCAATCACTATCTTAACAATAACAGACCGTTATTCTGTTTTAAGATAGATTCATTAACCATTTAAAAAAGAGCTACCTTCACAGATTAGATTTCCAAATTAAGAATGGTAGAGAATCTTGACAGCCAGTTGTACTAAGATCAGAAAACAGAACATTCCGTTAAAGTCTAGGATTTTGGATTTGCAATAAACATTGCCCAATTAAACCCAAATCCTAGCAGTATTTACTAATACTCTGTTGATTTCTAGCAGTTTATGTAAGATGCCAGGACCATGCCTTGATCTTGGCTGTTTAGGATATTTATGAAGGCTTTTTTCTTTTCTTTTTTTTTATTTTTATTTTTTTATTTTTTGCTATGTATACCTTATAGTTATGCCTTATTTTCCTCCTGTCCATCAAAAGACAAAAAAAAAAAGGCCTTATTCGCCATAGATTCATTGCTAGGAGAACTTTAGATGTTGAGAATAGCAAACTAACAAACTGACTTTCAACTTGGCATGGTGAACCTATTTCACGGTTTATCTCCTTACATTCACGCAATCCCACTTGGGACCTTCACCTCTCATGGGCGCTAATCTTTAGTGATCAAACTAAGACAACCAAGCCAGTTCACATCTCTGGAAATAGCGATTCGTATAGATCAATGCTCGAACCTTCGGGCTACTTCTCTTGTAAGTCATTTGTGAATATTGTACAGCCGAACACACAATCAAATCAATCGATCAATAGCCTATTGGCAGTGGTATGGAAAATTTACATCTTGTCTAAGCTTGAAGTATTTGGCTAATTGGTGGCACATAGGAAATTGAACTTGATGGACAACCTCTAAAAACAACTCCTTAGTCATAGTCTTTATTTACATTGTTGTGTCTTACGTTTTGCATCTGATGAGTCCATTGAGCACATACTCCATTGCTCATGAGCAAAATTTATTTGGAAAAGGTGGGGGGGTTTCTTTGGAGGTCGAATTGCAATAGCGACCTCCGTAGATGAATGTCTATTGGCTCCTAATAGTTCAAGTATGGGTGATATGACATTTGAATTATCTCATGTAGCTCTTTTTGTTGTCACATTGTAGTTATGTCTTGAAAGAAACTACAGGATTTTCTTAGACTGTAAAACAAGGAACGAAAATTCAACTTTACTTCGAATTTTGACCTTTGAGAATTAGAGTTCTAAAAATTTAAAAGCATTTCTTGTAAAAATTCGTCAATTTAGAGAAAGTAAAAAAAAATTATATAAATGATAAAACATGTATTAATTTTTATTAAAAATAATGAAAACAAAGGTAAATAGATACATTTTATATATAAAAGTTTAGCTAAAATATTTTCGAATGCATATTTTAACATTCACAATATTTAGTGCACGTCACGCATGTTAACTAAAAAACTATTATAAGAAAAAAGAGAGAAAGAGAAACCTATCCTCAAACCCTAATGCCCGCGCAAACATAAACCCTTGTTCGACTAGTCACTGGCTCATTAGTTGCTGTAAGTACAAGCAACTTCGATCTTCTCTTTCACTAGAAGGGACGTTCCTTGTTTCTCTTTCTCTCAACGCGCCTCCTTTCAAACTCTCAAATTATTATTTTCTTCTCTCTCTTCTTTCTATCATCTCTCCTCTATGTTATTATTCATTTTTCTTTCTCTTAGATCACCACTCGCCAAGTGCATATATATATATCTTGCTTTCAATATTTTCATGAAAGGCTTTTTTTTTTCACTATCTCTGTGATTATACAAAAAAATTCTTTGTGAACCAAGGAGATTCTTCTATTAAAATGCCATTTCTTATGACTATTTTGCAATTTTTGAGCAAAAATTGAAGAAATTCTGAATTTGAGCAACCTTTGCCAATTTTTTTGAAGATTTCGACAAAGTTTAATAATTTTATAATTGTAGGTAAACTATGTTTCAATTGTCCAATTTGCCAAATTAAGTTGATTAATTTTGTTGAAATTCGTCAAATTTTCAGACGATGTTGCAAAATGGAGCTTCATCATTTATTGGAAGAAATTAGAGGACTGTCCGGTGTATAGGTGTTTATGGCAGAAATCATGGAGGGGCCTTTGTTTTCTTACTGGTTTATGTATTGGGGAGGATGTATGCACAACTTGTAAACCATGTGTTAAGTGTGTTATACCAGTTCAATAGGCCAATGGATGGTTTTACTATATTTTCAATACTTTATGGAATAAATTTGTTTATTCTAAAAAAGGAACAAAATATCTTTTTCATGACTTGTATCCCTGGTAAAAAATAACTCCAATATTTTGATTCTGAACATTGGATGTGTCCCCAACTGCTGTCAACTTCACTGCATGGACTATTTAATTGCATCTATAAATTTCATGTAATAGAGGAAGAGGAGGAAGGCCTAAAGTAATATAAATAGAAATAAATATGAAAGATAGTGTTTAGTTGCAATCATTTTAGAATGAAGGAAGTTGAATTATGTAACAGATCCCTTTGTAGTAGAAAAAGACTTTCTTGAATTTATTGATAAATTTTTTGCATGTCTATCACCATCAAAAGATTATTCAACTAAGGTTTCCTTATTGCATTTTTTTTCAGAGCTGATGCAAAAAAATTGGAAGATTGGGCACGTCAACAAAATGAAAATTCATTAATTGAGTTCTCATCAAGGGATGGAGAAGTTGAGGGAATTTTAAAGGATATTGCAGAACGGGCAGGGGGCAAAGGCAGTTTTAGCTATAGTCGTTTTTTTGCCATAGGGTTGTTTCGACTCCTTGAGTTGGCAAATGCAACAGAACCCACAATCTTAGAAAAGGTCAGATCTCTTGATATTTGTACAGCATTATTGAAAAATCATGCATACTCGTTCTATGGTTAAAAGATAAATTTCATACCCTAATGACAAAAAGGTTAGGAGTTTCCTCTACAAACAAAATGATGCCTTTTCTTTGTTATCGAGACTTATCTTTTGATAATTCTTCCAGAAATTTCTTCTGTTTTTTGGTTCAAACAACTTAAAATGCCTATGTGAATGATTATGCCACATTTGCATCATTTGCTTGCAATTTGTTACTTGTAAGACAAAATGTATCGCATCTTCCATAAAAATTGTTATTGATAACTGATAGGCGCTTAAAAATCCTTGTCTCCGTAAAATATCAATAGACATAAAGTTAATGATTTACAGTTTATAATTGAAGCACCTTTCATTATTTGATAGGGAAGGAGAGTGGGGAGGGGGAGAGGGGCAGAATTAGCACTTATGTGGGGGATATCACTGGTGCCTAGTATTAACTTCATATTTATATTCATTGGAATAACAGAGTATTAATTTCTTCCTTCAAAAATGTTAATTTAACAGTGTTGCACAAAATCTTTAATTGAATTTTTGATCCTTGCACTCAACTTGTGCCTGATGCAATTATGCAAATTTTTTTGTGAGTTTGCTTGTAAACCTAATCGACTGGAATGCTTCTCTCCTGATCACTGTTTTTAGTTTCTGTTTCAAAAAAAAAAAAAAAAAAAAAACTAATTGACTAGAAACCAAGCACACAAAGTACACAGATTTTATCTAAATTTAGCAACAGTCATGCAACAATCAACGTGACTTAACTTCAAAATTTTAGTATAACAAGGAAAGTAATATGGGCACCAAATTCTAGAGCTTAAATCTGAAACTTGTCACCCTTGTACGGCCCTCTCCCATTTTATCAAAGCCCTATGACAATCTTAAACTATTGGCTCATCCTTTATTTATGGTACTCTAAAAGCTCATCTAATGGCCGGAATAGATGCCATAATCTATCATGCATCACACAAATGAATTCCAAAAATTGGATAAGTTTGCCCAACAGCCTCATTTGTCAAACCTCATGGAATAATCCAAAAGATCATGCCTGAATAAATCTTATCTAGCAAGCCCAGTAAGGCAAAACAGTAAGGATCATCATTAGCTTTGGTAAGTCTACTTGAAAGGAAGAATATTGAACTAGGATTACATTTGTGGAGTGTGGACATAATACCAGGAATTTCTTAGGGAAATTATCAGTTAAGAGCAACCAATGATAATGTGTTGTGTGCATGCTGCATTCCATGATTTGGTGCAATGATAACCTGTTATTTCCTCATTTTTCCTTGAATGGAATTCAAGTTTATACCACGGTTCAACGATATATACTGTTA
The DNA here is from genome assembly GCA_030144865.1 of Tinospora cordifolia. Lineage (NCBI taxonomy): Eukaryota > Viridiplantae > Streptophyta > Magnoliopsida > Ranunculales > Menispermaceae > Tinospora > Tinospora cordifolia. The sequence continues at coordinate 10,363 of JAJIYU010014873.1, forward strand.
ATGCTTCTGCCCCTGTTGCAATTTAATCTTGAGCTTTAGATTGTGGGTTGGAACTTTTATTGATTATATGTAGGGGTGTGCCATTGAACTTTTGACATTTGACTGGGAGCTAAATTCTTCATTTTCTTCTGTTTTTGAAATTGTTCTTTGTTATCATTTTTAACAATTCATTCTTGCAGAATTGTTGTTTCTAATTTATTTTTTGGCATTGTCTTTGGCTGTATATCTAACAGCTTTGTGCAGCCCTAAATGTAAATAAGAGAAGTGTGGACAGAGACTTAGATGTGTACCGCAATTTGCTTTCCAAGTTGGTACAAGCAAAGGAGCTCCTTAAGGAGTACGTGGATAGGTATAGATCTTTTCCTTAACTGTTATCCATACCGCTTCTGATTGCCATGACATAGTGTTTTATATAATATTATTTGATTCTTCTATTCATGTCTAGGCATGTCCAACATATAATTCATCAAGTAAGGATGTTTCATTTTTCCATCTGCAATGCTGATCGATGACAATAATACAGTATCGGCAGACTAGGTCTTTAAAACCATTTTGCCATCTGATTGCAGCATGTAAAATGTCTACCAAATGATCCTTGCAAGACTTAACATTTTCTGATTGATGCCATTGAAATTTCTAAAATGAATTGGGTTGCTCCATTGCAATGCTAAACATCGTGTCTTGACTTGTAAATTCAGTTAAAACCTAGAGGTGATGGTCAAGCATTTTGCATTGCAGTTGCTTCCCCTATAAGTATGTAGCATCATGCTGTCCAATTTGGGTGTTTGCAATGTTAAAACCTCTGTCAGATGCAATCAGAGTTGTTTGGGCCTTCGTGGTGATGACCGTTGTGTACAAAAATATATTGTGAAAGTGTTGTCCATTATTTCTGTGGTCCACCTGATAATGAATCAATTGTTTTGGCTTTACAGAGAGAAGAAAAAAAGAGAAGAAAGGACGGATTCATTGAAAGCTAATGAGGCCGTCACAAAGTGCTTGGGAAAATTCCATCATGCCTCGCAAACAGACATTTCTCACAATGCCAACTATAGTCAATGAAGCTTCGTCGGGATTATTCTTTCACCTTTTCCTAGGGCCAACTCAAGCATGTCTGACTCACAAAGCAAACAAAGCACCACTGAGCAGGCGTTAATTCCAACTTGGCATTGGTGTCTCACAACGTTGTTCATTTACGTAGTACCCTTTTGTCCTTTATATTTCCTTATTATTTACTCAGGTTCTACTGTTGGTTCTTTTCTTCAGATGTATGAACTGGTGCCATGCAAGTGTAATTGACAATTTGCATTAAAGGAATGTCCATTGCCTATATTGTGAAGTTCTGTATTGTTGCATGTATGCATTTTTATTCGATTTACTGAAACAATGGTGAATATATGATTTGTAGAATGCCTGAAGTTCAAAAGTTGTTCTTGTACGCCCCAAAGATTCCACCTGAAGGAGTTCCATGGTAGGCATTTCGTCTAGTCCTGATTAAATCTTCAAATAAAATTGCCAATGAAAGTTATTGCCATTTAAATTGATAAATTGGTGAGCAAATTGGAGCTCTCTGCAAAGTATGATGGATGTACAAATCCACAGCCTAAAACCAGCTCAATCCATGAAAAAAGTTGCTTAGAATCTGGAAACTTTAAAAAGACTTTACTTGAAGAAAGAAAAAAGAAAAGTTTATGAATCGTAAAATACATGAAAAAAGCCACTTTCAATATTAACTTCAATTTGAAGAAGCCTTTTGTACGGTTAGCCCTTAATTAAATAAAAGTGGAGTGAATCGAATATTGGTATTCTCAGTACACTTAGCTAATTCGTCTAGAATGTAATTACATGGACACTAAGAATAGAATTGTACAGAATTGTAGTAAAATTAAACTTGAGAATTTAGTGTGTCATTATTGATTAATAAGTAAGAATCATCTGACAAACCAAGATGCACATCAGAAAAATGAAGATAATTAACTGCACAATGAACTTGGACTTGAAACCCCAAAAAAGGGAAAAAAAAAAAAAAAAGAAACTGGGTATTACTGTCTGTAACAAATAATCAACAGCAATGCTTGACTAACATCATTTGTTGACATTGCCTCTAAGAGTTGTTGGATCACCTAGTGCCATGTCATTGAGATATGACTTGAGGCACTCAAGGGCAACATCAACAAAAGCACGTTTGAGAAGTGTGGATCCAAAACATTTTCGAAGATCAATTCCCTATCAGGATTGCTACTACCCATTCAGTGAAACAATTGAACCTATTTGTTGTCCCAAACTTAAAGAGAGAACCACCAAATGCAAACTGACGTTCAACACAGAAGAGATGCATATGGAAAGAGGTTGAGGGTTATGGCAAAGCTTAACTGAAGTGAGAGATATCAACCTCATCAGGAATTTTAAATGTATCTGCCGCACCAAACTTCCTTTGCGCTTCAAAGTCTTCCTCATAATCATCTTCGTCATCAGCATCCTCATTGTTATGAGTTCCATGTGATGAAGGGTCTTCAACACTTTTAGATCTACAACCTGCAGTGGCAAGCATTTTTACTTGACCAAGATGAGAGATTTCTACAACAGTATCATCATCAACAGGGAGAGGTTGTTTCCATGGTT
>JAJIYU010014874.1:0-13036 GCA_030144865.1 Tinospora cordifolia
AATAATATATATTAGAGATATAATATAAAATAGGCAAATAAGATCTTAATTTGATAATTAAATGAAAATTTCAATTTAGTAGAATTAATTATGAAATTTAAAGAGTTGCTTAAATATATATATAATAAATAAATAAAGTATATATAAACACATAGATATAAAGGTTAATGTGTGTATGAATAATGTGTGTGTTAGCATAATAAATGTTAATACTACATATTATAGGAATATGTATATAGAAAAGTTTACATAATTAAATAAAAAAACTGTAGTATGCATGTATTTATTTAAAATAAATAAAATATCATGTAAGTACCAATTTATAATTTCATAAATAATTAACTGAAAATAAAATATGAAATAAATAAAAACATATGGAAATAAAAAATGTAGGTTATTTAATTGTTGACATTAAAAATATTAAAAAAATAGAAATATATCTAATAAATACAATATACAAAAAAAAATTAGAAAGGGGAGAATATTATAAAATCAATAAAATGGAAGGATTTGTGCAAAAATCAATGTTTACATTAATTAGAAAGTGTATAATTAGCAATTTTTGGATAATAGCAACCTTAAAAAGTAATTCTGGTAATTAGAAACTGCATCCAACAGTCCAAAACCAATTTGTCCAATCTAACGAATGAAATCGAAGCCCAAAACAACGCTCAGGAGCACCAGATCAGCTTAATCCAATGGCCCAGAAATGATCAGCCTAATCTAACGGTTTGGATTTACTTCGTTGATCGCGATCAGATATCCAAACACTGCAATTGATGACAATCCAACGACAAAGATTCATGTTTGCGATCAGATAATCATCTGATGCTGCACTCAAGGTCCATCCAACGGTAAAGATCGAAGCCATTTTGTTAATCACAAATGATGCTACGCTCGAGGACGATTGGATGGCTCGAATTTGATTTGTTTTCGGTCGATCGCGAACAGTGCTGCACTCGAGACTCATTCGACGGTGAAGATCTTAGCTGCTTTGATGATCGTGCTGCATTCAAGGAAATCCAACATCCCAGATCAAATCAGATGCATTGATTCGTTTGAAGACAATCCGACGACCCATAGCGATTTCGTAAATCTTAATCTTGATCTGAGTGCTGCGATCGAGAATAATCTAACGACTGTGATTCGAGGCTTCGATTAAAACCGAGAAAATCACAAATAATTTAGAAAAAAATTTGAAAAAATGTTTCTAAATTCCAAAAAAATTATTCCAATGCATTTGCTATTTTTCTATACTTGAGGGGCACGAAATTTTGAATAATTGGCAAGTTTCCTACAAGGAGAATACCAAAAACTTACAATTTTGCACTGTTTTGAACTCTATATAAAGGACCCCTAATGCTCACATTGTGTTCATCCCAAATCAAGAGCATACTAGTCCCTCTTTACTCTCTTTAGCCTTCTTCTTGGCAATCCCCTTAGTTCTTGAGTAATTTTGAACTGTTGTTGAGTGTTCTTGAGAGTTTTTGAGTGTTTGAAAGCTTTGAAGTAACGAAACTCTGTCGGATTTCAGAGGCGTGCAGAAGAGATGTATTTAAGGTGGAAGTGACGTCTAACTTCTACTTCTTTATTTTAATTTGAATAAGTCTTGCATGTGTGATGATGTTTTGAAAATGATTGATCGAATATATGTTTTAATATGTATGCTTTAGTTATTTCGTGTGCCATGAATATACATGTTATGCATGTTTAGAAAATAAGAATACTGATGCATGTTATACATGAATTGTGCCATGAATAAATATTTAATGATTCATGTTTTGTATGTTGCATTGATGGTTTAATCCGATATTGTGTGTTTTATCACTAAGAAATGATTAAATAATGATTCAATCCACGTACTGGCACGATGATAGATTGCATAGTGTCATCGTGTGTGTTCTACCCCCGACCCAGCTTGCCGGTTTACCATTAACAATTTTGAACTGGGTTTCCAAGAGTGATCCCACATCATAGATATTGGGGTTTGAGTTTTTGTTTGTCATTCTCTCTCCTTACGATGTGAAACACAAAGATTAAACTCTTTCGGTCCGAATGTCAACCATAAACAAGAAATTGTTTGAATCGCCTAATGTACAAAGGTTTTTCATATGCTTGGTTTGTTTGAATTGAAATAATGATTTGGATGTTTAGAAAGATCCACTGGGCTATGTGCTCACCCTTCCTTCTATTTTTCAGGTAATTGATTTACATAAAGACCATGAAAATTAGTTAAGTTCTTTTATTTAAAAAGTTTTTAATTTCTATATAAGGGCATGTTGCCCAAGTTTTGAATCTTCCGCTGTAACAGTTTTTCTACAAGATCAAATTATGTACTCAACTTTATTCAATTAATTGAGTTTATGAATTTTAGTTATTTCCTATACTATTGCCTTATTAAATTCTTAAATTTAAGTTATGTTATGTTAAATACAATCAAGACATGAAATAATTGAAATAGAAAGAAAGTCAAGCATGTGTCACTTGTAAATGTAACACTGGCCCGACCCACCGTTTGGTTTAGTCCACTATCGAGATAATGCTGGACATGTCCAATGCTCAAAGATGCGGGGGTTGGGGTGTTACATGGTGTTTTTCACTAAATTCAAAAATTTTCAACTTCAGTTCTAGAATTTTACATGTTTATTTTGGTATTTCAGTTTTGATTTATGTTTGAGCAATCATATCATCCATGCCATGTTAGTATCATGCTTAGGCTTTTAAATTAAAGTATGATGCATGTTTTATGAGTTTTTCAGGAATTGACTATGTATATTCTGAATTTTAGTTTGATTTCATATTCTAAAGTTTATTTTATGAGATCATGATATGAGAATTAATCTAAGACGATGGAGATAATAACCACGTACCATCATAGTGGTCAAGGTGACACTATGGATGTTCTTTTCATATGAGTTAGGTCATATGATTTTCAGACCTAAGTACTTGAAGGTTGTGTACCACTGGTGGGTCACCATGTGTAACGGGTTGATGCCGACATGTGCCACTAACGGGTTGATGCTGAGTGGGCCATATTTACTTAGTTAAGAGCATCAAGGGATTAAAGGCCCTTTAGGTCTGAGACTCGACTTGAACAAATTGTTTGAAACGCCTAATGATTGCAAGTGTTTGAATTATGATTTTGTTATGAGTTTGAATATGAAAGATGGTTGTTCAAAAAGGATCCATTCGGCTATGTGCTCACTCTGCCTTTCTTATTTTTCAGGAACATGAAATCCATGAAGCAGTTGAATATAGATAGTTTCTTAGAAAGTTTTCCAGTATTATATTTTTTAGAATTTTTAGGGCATGTTGCCCAAAGTGTTTATGCTTTTCTACTGAAAAGTATTTTGAAGTCTTCCGTTATAACTATTAGTTCTTTTTGAAGAGTTTAGTACTTTCAATTTCTATTATGAATAAAATAGTCTGAATTTCTTTATCTCTTTTAATTGGCCTTGATTTTATTGAAAATTTTGTATTATTGAATTTTATACAATGGCACGAGATATTGAAAAGAAAAGAACAAGTGTGTGTCACTTGTAATGTAACACCAGCCCGACCCGCCATTTTGTTAAATCCACTATCAAGAGAACAATGACAATGTACACTGCTTAAAGATACGGGGGTTGGGGTATTACACTTAGGTAAGGAGGGTATCCCTAAGTAGCCCTTCTATCAAGCAGCACATCGCGCATCTCATATGTATATCTTATACCATATATCAAAAATCATAAGTTGTTCAGTCTTACATCAAGTCACCAGATAAAGGTTACCTTGTAACCAATTTCTAGAGGGTCTCCTCAAGTAACCTAATCTGTTAGCTAAAACCATCATCTCTAGGGTCCACTGGCAATGCCCAAGTGGGTCATCACCTTAGAATGTGTGTTCTTATTTTTATTTCATGTGTTTCTTATGATCTCACAATGTATCACATCATATAATTCTGATAATACTCAATCAATTGGATTAACGTTTGTAAACATATAGCCATGAATTAGTATCTTCACATATGTCATTTCAACGTAACAAACCATAGACATGTGCAATAAATAATTGATAACCAATCATTAATTCATTCAATGGTCAATCATCTACACACAAACATGTCAGCATAGGCATTCTGTTATTGAAAGAAAATCAATCCACTCAATTATGCTTATTTAATAATAATTTAAAGATAGGGTATCATCTCCACTAGAATTGCTAAAGCTTATAATTTTCCAGAAATTGTTTGCACACTTGTTTTCAACCTACATATGTTGGATGAACACATAGTTTAGTCGCAAGCTATTAATGACAAAATAATGTTGTGTACTTACCCTAAGGTGAGTTTATGTGTATGTGTGTTCTAATTTAATTGTTTATTTGATTATTATTATTATTATTTTAAACACATGCACCCTCATTAATCCCCATGCATCCATAAATATATAGTGTGAGTAACTAATAAGGCTAATGTAATAATATGAACATACGAACAAACAAACATACATACATATATATATATATTATAATATCACATAACATTTGCGATTGCAAAGTGGGAACTCCTTGGTGTGCATATTTGTGGATCTAAAGTCATGTAGGGGATATACATAGTGCTTTAAAAATGATCCATACTTGTGATGATGTGGAAGGTCAACTGATCAAATAATAATGAGAAGAAGGGGTATTGGGACATGGACATGAAAAAAAGAGAGAGGGGGGGTGGGGGGTGTGGGGTGGAAATGAAAGCAAAGATGGCGATGGTGGAGAATGATGCAGATGGATCCCAACACTGACGTTGCGACCATGACTTGGGAAGAGTTCAGAGAAAAATTTTATGACAAATTCTTTCCGGAGGCAACTCTCAGAAAGTTACAAGAAGACTTCGTGAGACTCAATCAGAGGGATCTCACAGTAACTGAATACGAGAGAAAATTTACTGAGCTGGCCAAATTCTCTCAAGAATTGATCCGAGAAGAAAAGATGAAAGCCAGTAGATTTGCACAGGGTCTCAAGATCAAGATCCGAAAGGTTATCATGACATTGGGCCTCCGAACCTATAAGGAAGTTGTTGAACGGGCCCTAATTCTGGAATAAGAGCTCAACCTGGAGCAAAGGTTGAGGGGAAAGAACAAGAGGCCTGGGAATGAAAATAAACAAGGGACCCAGAAGAAAAACAAAAGTGGTAAGGCTCCACAGAAATAGGGGCAGAACAAGGATGAGTCAAGGGAAGAAGCTAAGAGCCTGGGATTATGTTTCATATGCAAGCAGAAGGGTCATTTGGCAAAAAACTGCCCAACAACATCAGTTCAGGTTCCCAAACAACAACAACAACAAAACACCCAGGGAGGAGGTCAGAATGGGTGCCCTCAAGCCAGACAGAATCAGAATGCCAGTTAGGGGCAAAACCAAGGTCGTGGTCAGAACCAGGCTAGAGTGTTTGCGGTTGAGGCCTAGGAAGACTAGGTCCCTGCAGTGGAAGGTACGTTCCTGTTATTTAATGTTGCTGTGAAACTATTGTTTGACTCGAATGCCTCTAAATCCTTTGTTTCTGAAGAACTAGCTTATAGGATGGCGCCAGCAGAACTAATTGAACTGAAAACTCAACTGGACGAGCTCAAGGAGAAAGGTTTCATCAGGCCGAGTGAATCACCTTGGGGAGCTCCAGTGTTGTTCATGAAGAAAAAGGATGGTTCCTTGCAACTATTTGTCGACTACCGGAAGTTGAATCAAGTTACAGTAAAGAATAAATATCCTTTACCAAGGATTGACAACCAATTTGATCAATTACGAGGAGCCATCCATTTCTCTAAAATTGATCTTAGGTCGGTTATCATCAGCTAAGGATTCGAGAGTCTGACATATACAAGACTGCCTTCAGGACAAGATATGGACACTTCGAGTTCACCGTGATGCCATTTGGTTTGACCAATGCCCTGGCAGCCTTCATGGATTTGATGAACCGAGTGTTCAGACAGTACCTTGACCAATTTGTAGTGGTATTCGTGGATGATATCCTAATCTACTCTAAGTTAGAAGCTGAACACCTAGAACACTTGAGGATTGTGTTGGAAACTCTCAAAAGGAACTAGCTATATTCTAAATTTAGTAAGTGCAAGTTTTGGATGGAAACTGTCAAGTTCCTTGGCCACATTGTATCAGCAAAAGGCATCTCTGTAGATCTGAAGAAAGCGGAAGCCATTATGAACTGGAAGCAACCCAAGATAGTAACAGAAATCAGAAGTTTTTTAGGCTTAGCATGCTAATATAGAAGGTTCATTAAGGACTTTTCCAAGTTGGCAGAACCTATGACTAAGTTCACCAGAAAAGGAGTTAAGTTCTAGTGGGATGAGAAATGTGAACGATCATTCCAAGAACTGAAGACAAGATTGACTACGACTCCTATTCTAGTCACCCCAACTCCTGGTGTTACTTACATACTCTATACTGATGCTTCGTTGACTGGGCTTGGAGCAGTGTTGATGCAGGAAAGACAAGTAGTCGCTTATGCTTCGAGACAACTAAAGGTACATGAGAGAAATTACCGTACTCATCACCTAGAGCTAGCGGCCATTGTGTTTGCCCTAAAGATTTGGAGACACTACCTTTATGGTGAGAAATTTGAGCAATTTTCAGATCACAAGAGCTTGAAATACATCTACACCCAGAAGGAGTTGAACCTCAGGCAACGGAGATGGATGGAGTTCTTGAAAGACTATGATTTTGAACTATACTACTATCCAGGGAAGGCCAATGTAGTGGCTGATGCTTTGAGTAAGAAGTTTAACAAACAGGAGGAAGAAAAAGGCCAGATGTACCAGTTGATTGAAGATTTTAGGTTGGGTGTAAACCTTAATGAAAAAGAAGCTTATCTTTACAATATGTTTTACCAACCAGACCTATTACATCAGATCAAGGATGAACAGAAGCAAGACAAGTGGCTTGCTCAACTAATTGAAGGAGTCAAGGAAGGAAAACATACTGACTTCAGGATGGATGCTGAAAACATCCTAAGGCTTGGGGAAATGATATGTGTACCTCATCAGGGACAGAGCAAGCAAATCATACTGGATGAAGCTCATAAGACTAAGTATACCATGCACCCTGGTGGGGAAAAGATGTACCAGAACCTCAGGAAAACCTATTGGTGGAGAAGAATAAAAAGGGACATAGCCAAATGTCTCTAAGTGCTTAACATGCCAACAAGTGAAAGCAGAACACCAAAAACCCTCTGGAATGTTATAACTACTCCCAATCCCTGAACAGAAGTGGGATAACATTGCCATGGACTTCGTTAGTGGTTTACCCAAGAACCAAAAAGGAGAAGATACTATTTAGGTGATTGTGGATCGTCTCGCCAAAGTGGCCCACTTCTTGCCAATCAGATCCATAGACCAAGTCAACAATATGGGAGAAATCTATGTGAAAGAAATCATCAGACTTCATGGTGTACTGAAGACTATTGTGTCTGACAGAGACTCTCGCTTCACTTCCCAATTCTGGCAGAGTCTACAGAAGGAGATGGGTACTAAGCACCATGAGTACAGTCTTTCACCCTCAGACGGATGGTCAGTCTGAGAGAGTTATTTAGATTTTGGAAGATATGTTAAGGGCTTGCATTGTAGACTTCAAGGGAAATTGGAGCAATTACTTATACTTGGCAAAGTTTGCCTATAACAATAGTTATCAGGCAAGCATAAAAATGGCTCCATTAGAAGTTCTTTATGGAAGACCCTACAAACACCTACCTGTTGGGCTGAACTTGAAGATCAAATATTAACTGGGCCAGACATGGTGGAAGAAATGAACAACCAGGTCAAGTTAATACAAAAGAGACTGACTACTGCGTAGAGCCGTCAAAAGAACTATGCAAACAAAAGGAGAAGACCGTTAGAGTTCCAAGTTAGGAACAACGCATTCCTGAGAGTCAGTCCTTAGAAGGGTATTAAAAGGTTCGGATTCAAAGGGAAGTTATCTTCGAGGTTTGTAGGACCCTTTGAAATACTTAGAAGAATTGGAGGATATGCTTATGAGTTGGATCTACCAAACTGGATGACTTCAGCACATAACGTATTCCATGTATCCATGTTGAGGAAATACGAACTTGAGCCCTCTCACATCATTCATTGGGAGGAAGTGAATATTCAAGATGATGCTACCTACGAAGAAACAACAGTCAGAATCATTGACCATAAGGTACAAAATCTAAGAACAAAGGATATTCCATTAGTGAAGGTGCTGTGGAAACACCACGGGTTAGAAGAAGCCACATGGGAACTCGAAAGCGAGATGAAGACTAAGTACCCGCATCTATTCATAAGGAATACCTAAATATGAACAAATTTCGAGGACGTAATTTTTTCTAAGGAGGTTAGGTTGTAACATCTCAAGAAAAAAGTTTATATGAAATTGAATTTTTACTTAGAAAATTATACAGAATTGACGAATGAGAATTTTGGAAAGTCCTAGTTACCCAAATGAGGGATAAAAATTAATTTAAGGGATTTTTGGAAGAAAAATATGATTATAATGCATAATATGAGATATTATAGCCAAAAATACAAGGATATGCGTAATTTTTTATGAAAACATGATTAAAAAGACAATTGGGATCGAGATTTGGAAAAAAATCCGAAAAGAAAGCAAGAAATTTGGTTGAAAAATCAAAAACAAACTCAAAATGCTGTGAACCGTAGATCTGGAATCTGATCCCATCATCCAACGTCCAAGATCAGATCCGCACGTACGCACGAGAACACCAAATCAGAAAGATCGAACGGCCAGAGATTCGCGTGCGTAACTCGACGATGATCATGCGGTCCAGATGGAATTCGTTGATCGCGAACATTGATGCGCACACTTTGATCGAGGATCATCAACGGTCAAGATCGAAGTCGCGTAGTCAATCGCGAACCCGTGCTGCACTCGAGGATCATCTAATGATCCAAATCGAAGTCATTTTGGCTTATCGCGAACGTTGATGCACTTGAGGATCATCGGACAGTCCAGATCAAAGCCGTTTTGATTAGATCACGATCGTTGATGCGCTCGAGGAAATCCAACGGCTGTGATAAAAAAATTGAATTTTGATGATTTATCTGAGATTAATCCAACGGTTCTTATCAGATTCGAACGAGTGTCTCGAGGAAAATCCGAAGAACCAGATTAAATCTGAAAAATAAAATACAAAAAGTGCGTTAAAATTAACGAAAAATATGAAATTAAATTTGAAAAAAAAAAGTTTCTAATTCTAAAAAATATTTCTAAAATTCAGAAAAAAAACGAAAAATACTCATTTTGCTCCAAAAATTAGAAAGTACGAAATTAGGTAGAATTAGGGTCTTTTATTCATAGAAGGACACAAAACTTCCTATTTTCTTCCCTTGGAAAACCTGTATAAACCCCCCTAGGCTCATTATAATTACATTCATTCCAAAGAATAAGAGTTGAATGCTCCTCTTATTTTCTCAAAGCCATCTTCTTGGCACCTTTTCCATCTTTCCCTTCTTTTGTGTGTGAGAAGCTCTCAAATTGGGGAATTAAGTTGGGTGATCTTCATTGGCACTAGTGCACAGGAGAAATTGTTGTCGAAATTCCAGAAGAAAAGCGTCACAAGGTGGAAGTGATTTCTGGAACACCCTTCTGTTCTTATTTGAATTCATGGCATGATCACTGTTGTGTGTTTTTCACTGAATTCAAATATTTTCAACTTCAATTCTAGAATTTTACATGTTTATTTTCGTATTTTAGTTTTGATTCATGTTTGAGAAATATATCATCCATGCCATGTTAGTATCATGCTTAGACTTTTAAATTATAGTATGATGCATGTTTTATAAGTGTTTCATGAATTGACTGTGTATATTCTGAATTTTAGTTTTATTTCATATTTTGAAGTTTATTTTATGAGATCATGATATAAGAATTAAACAAAGACGATGAAGATAATAACCATGTACCATCATAGTGATCATGGCGTCACTATGGATGTTCTTTTCATATGATTAGTTCATATGGTTTTATGACCAAAGTATTTGGTTGGTGGGTAAGTTCCCTTGAAGTCCAAAAGTCTAATGAAATTGGCTAAGAAGAGCTATATTTCACTCTAAAGAGGTACTTTGTTAAGAACATCAAGGGCTTAAAAACCTTTTGGTCTGAGACTCGACTTAAACAAATTGTTGTTTGAAACGCCTAATGATTGCAAGTGTTTGAATTATGATTGTGTTATGAGTTTTAATATGAAAGATGGTTGTTCAAAAATGATCCACTGGGCTATGTGCTCACTCTTCCTTTCATATTTTTTAGGAACATGAACCCATAGAGTAGTTGAATATAGATAGTTCTTAGAAAATGTCTATAGTATTTTATTTTTAGAATTTTTAGGGCATGTTGCCCATAGTTTTTATGCTTTTCTACTGAAAAGTATTTTGAAGAGTTCCGTTGTAATTATTAGTTCTTTTGAAGAGTTTAGAACTTTCAATTTCTATTATGAATAAAATAGTTTGAATTTCTTTATCTCTTTTAATTTGCCTTGATTTTATTGAAAGTTTTGTATTCTTGAATTTTGTACAAAGGCATGAGATATTGAAAAGAAAAGATCAAGTGTGTGTCGCTTGTAATGTAGCACCGGCCCGACCTGCCATTTTGTTAAGTCCACTATCAAGAGAACGGTGGCAATGTACATTGCGTAAGAGATACGGGGATTGGGATGTTACATTGTGCTCTTGAAACTCTATATAAAAAACCCCTTGTACACATTTATTCTTCATCCCAAAGCAAAGAGTTAACACTTCCCTCTTAATGTTCTAGCCTTCTTCTTGTAAACCTTTGTGTTCTTGAGTGATCTTGAGGTACTCTTAGGTGTTTGAGTGTTTGATTGAATATTTTTGAGTGGTCTTAAAGTGCTAGAAGTGTTGAAGAAAGGAACCTCTGCTGAGATTTTGAGAAAAAGCTTCATAAGGTGGAAGTGATTTCTAAAACGTTCTTTTTTCTTCTTTAGATTAATACCATGTTCATTGTATATTTAATTTTCAGAAATCATTCATGTTTCAATTTTAGAAATTTAATTATGATTTTAGTTTTAGTTTAGCACATGAGCATGTTTTAAGCATTCATGAATTCATGCCATGTCGAATACCATGTTTAGGTTTATTTCAATGTACAATGCATGTTTTTGTTCTATGATTCTTGAATATGAGATTAATTATGAGATGATGATGATCAATAATCATGTACCATCATAATGAACATGTGGGTCATTATGGATGTTTTTTTCAAGTGATTAGTTCACATGGTGTAAAGACCAAAATTTTTGGTTGGTGGGTAAGAGGCCCTAAGTCCAAAAGTCCAATGAAATTGGCTAAGAAATGTCTTTTTCAGTCTAAGGAGGTATCTTGTTAAAAGCATTAAGGGCCTTGAAAACTGTAACACCCCAACCCCCAAGAGACAAGTTTAAGCTTAACCACAAGGCGGGTTGGGTCCTATGTTATATTTACAAGTACACAACTTGCATCTCAATTCCTTTATTTAAACACTTATTAAAAATGTTCATGGATACATCACAATGTATTAAATTTCAATTCAATAAGGCTATAACATTAGATAAAGGAATACTTCAAACTCTTTATTTATTCAAATAAAATAAAGAAAGTTACATTCTTAAATCAAAACCTGAGTACATAACTTTCAAAACTTAAATAAAATTCAGCAGAAGTCTTAAATTCAAAATTTGGGCAACATGCCCTTAAAATAGAACTTTCAAAACTTAGAAATAATCTAATATCCATGGCCTTTACGATTCAAGTCAATTTCCTGAAAAATAAAAGGAATGGGTGAGCACATAGCCCAGTGGATCATTCATTAAACAACTAAGTATTTCAAATCAATCGCACATCCAAATTCAAACACTTTCATGCATTAAGTGATTCAAGCAACTTTTTGGTTGTAGTTGACGTTAAGACTGAAAGGGGTTCTACTACCTTGATGTTCTTAATTTAGATACCCATCTTTAGGGTGGAAAGACATTTCTTTGTCACTTTCCATTGGATGCCACATACCAAGTATCCCTTAGTTGCACCCCACAACCACATACTCCAAGCATGTGTTAAGAACACCCATAGCACTCATATGGGTTACTATGATAGTACGTAGTTCTTATCTTCAATTTCTTATATTTAAGAATCACATAATCATAAAAGAAATTCAAAATGTAAATATCAGAATTTTAAACAACCAAGAAAGCATGTAAAAATTACATAGCATGCTTGAAACATTGAATTAAATCCTAAACATAGATTCTAAGCATGACATGTTCTTATGAGTGATTAAAACATAAAAACATGCTAATCTAAAATTAAAATATGATTAAACATGTTGAAACTAAAATAAAACAAGCTGAAAACTAGCATTAAAACAAGTATGAATATGCTAAAAATTTGAAAGAGAAAAGTAGAAGTTCAAGAAATCCCCTCCACCTTAATCTGAATTTTTGTTGAATCTAGTAGAGGTTTGCCTTATCAACCACTTTCAGAACTTTAAACCACCAACATGACTACTTCAACAACTCTCTAAAATACTAAAATAAGAACTTCTCACACAAGAGAGAAAAGAGGGTAAGAAGAGGTGCCAAGAAGAGGGTAAGAACAAACAAAGAAGGAAGTGTCAACTCTTTGCTTTGGGATGAGATGAAAGTAACCAAGGGGCTTTATATAGATGTTCATGAGAGCATACGAGATGTCCTAGGGCAGCCTTAGGCAGCTTGGGAAGCTCACAAAATGTAACACCCCAACCCCCGTATCATTAAGCATTGGACGCATCCACCATTTTTCTTGACAGTGGACTAAACCAAACGGCGGGCCGGGTCGGTGTTACATTACAAGCAATGCACACTTGACTTTCTATTTCAGTTATTTCATGCCTTGATCGTATCTAACCACACATCACTTAAAATTAAGAATTTAATAAGGCAATAGTATAAGAAATAACTGAAATTCACAAACTCAATTAATTAAATAAAATTGAGTACATAATTTAAAATATTACAGCGGAAGTC